>MDKI01069109.1:0-39202 GCA_005239505.1 Nicotiana paniculata
CCCAGATTATATTTGCAGCGCCCGTTTAGTCTTTCTATAAGACATAGTTGAGTGTGATCATTGCTCCTCCCGGTGGGACTGGGTACATACTTCTCCAAGAAAATAGTGGAGAACTGCTGACAATAATAAACAAGTATAAATTTCTAAAATGCAGGATATCATAAGGTTTCAAATCGAATACGCGGCGTAAAAGTCGCTACGAAACGGACCATGTCACAATCCCTACTGGTGCACACCCCCACACTCGTCACCTAGCATGTGCGTCACCTCATTTACCAAAATAATACCAAATCACGAGGTGTCACACCCTCAGGTTTAGAGTTACATTTGTTACTTACCTCAAGATAGCCCAAAAGCTACTCCGCGATTCGCTTGCCCCTCGAGTTGGCTCTGCTCTGAATCTAACCAAAATAAGATTAATATCATCAATATACGCTGACGGAACAAAACCCAATCGAAAGATACAAAGTTTAGATCAATTCTCGAAATTCGGCCAAATCCGAGCCCCGGACCCACATCTCAGAATTTGATAAAAATCAAAAAACTAAAATCCTCATTCCCTTACGAGTCTCCTCATACCAAATTTACCAAAATCCGACCTCAATTGCCCACTCAAAACACCAAAAGAATTTTCAAAACTTTTTTCCCAACTTTCCTACTTCAATTCCTTAAATTGCATGGTGGAAATCAAGACAAATTAATGAAATTGAACATAAAAATAATTGAAGAACACTTACCACAAGAACCCCACTGAAAAGCTCGTCCAAAAGCTCGTTCCCCCGAGCTCTCTAATGCTAATATTGAGTTATGGCCAAGAATCCCAAAATCTAGAACTTAAAAACTGTTCTGCCCAGGCCTCTTTCTTCACTATGATCGCGGAAACTCCCACGCGATCGCGAAGAACAATTCTGCTACCTCGCAGACATTCATACGCGATCGCGATTCAACCGGACATAAACCCACGCGATCGCGAACCATTCTACGCGATCGCGAAGAACAACGACTCAGCCCCCCACACGCCTCTTCAACTCTATGCGATCGCGACCTCCACCACGTGATCGCATATAACAAGAATCCTGCCATCCCCAGCTAGGCCTACGCGATCGCAAATATCCTCCCGTGATCGCGTAAAGGAAACCAAAACTCACACCAGCAAAATCTGCCTAGTTTTTAAGCCTAAGAGTTGGTCCGTTAGCCACCCGAAACACACCCGAGGCCCTCGGGACCTCAACCAAACATACCAACATATCCCATAAAATCATTTAAACTTAGTCGAGCCTTCGAAACACCAAAAACAACGCAAAACACAAAAATCACATCAAATTCAAGCCTATGAACTTTGAAACTTCTAGATTTCGCCAACGATGCCGAAAACAACCAAAACACATCCGATTGACCCAAAATTTTGCACACATATAAAAAATGACACTGCGAACCTGATCCAAATTCCAAAATCCAATTCCAACCCCGATAGCCTATTTTCCACCATCGACCGGAAATCGCCAAAAACTAACTTTCGCCAATTCAAGCCTAATTCTATACCGGACATCAAAATTTCATTCCGAACACACTCCTAAGTCCTAAATCACCTAACGAAGCTATCCGAGCAATAAAATTTGCATTTCGACATCGTTTACAAATAAGTCAACTCCCAGTTGACTTTTTCAACTATTAAGCTAATTTAAGAGACTAAGTTACTCAATTTTCACCACGACCACTCCGAACCCGAACCAACCGGCCCAACACAACATATATAGGCTAAGAAACATATGATAAAGTAGAAACGGGGGAAACTGGGCTAATCTCACGGAATGACCGGCCGGGTCGTTACAGTTTAAAACCTTGAGTTTTTCCTATTCAATTCTACCAAACCCTAACCCCCTTTTCCCAATAAAGATAGAGTAAAATGGCACTAGTCAATGTTTTCAACCATCAACAATAAATGAAGCTTGAGGGAAAATAAATATCGACCAACCATTATATTTATATTCAATGGAAAACACCCATTGACATTACCCCCATTTAGGGTCCACAACTTTAGTATTTAAAGCTAGCTACTCATACTAGAATTCAAGAACAAATCAATAAATAAAATCATAAATCTTACAAAGATTACAAGATTCTCTCTTCAAAAGCTTCCAAAATAATTGTGTATTTGTAATGCTCTAAGTGTAGGCTTTTTTTTCCAGACAAGATGGTCCAAAAAACCCTAGTCATTCTATTTATAATGGGCTAAAAGTCGTGGTAAAAAAATGTCACGCCTCAATCCTGGGGAGGCGTGACCGGCACTCGATGCCATACTCAGCTCGAGTGTACCACTCTGTAAATGTGAACTCTGGAGGGGTAACCCTTAACTTTGGCTGATGAGGCCATATTCTGAATCATCTGAAAATAACGTCTCTCTCATCTGAGGGGTAAACATACCCAAAAGCTCAAATATATATATATATATATATATATATATATATATATATATATAAAATTGTGCATCCTGATGAGGCCGCCATGAACATCTACTGATAGAAAAAATATACAGGACTCGTCTACAAGCCTCTAGCGATAGCTAAATTGTATCATGGTCTGCACAGGGCCTCGACCTACCCATCAATATATGTCCAAAGGATATCGACCAAATAGGCAACTTCGGAACAAGTGGAGTGCACCAAAACCTTCCGTTGAGCTGATAGCCTACTAGGAGGACTGTCAACTTATCAATCGGGACCTACGTGCATGAAACGCAACGTCCCCATGCAAAAGGGACATCAATATGGATAAAGTACCGAGTATGTAAGGTAGGAAAGCATAAATATGAACAATAATGTAAAGGGAAGTAAAGAGGATACAACATGTAACATATGACTGAAAAGTACGTAATAATCTCAATATTCCTTCCGGATAAACTTTTCCAACTGCGTATTATTCTGAGACCCATGAACAGAAAATAATAATAATTCTCATGGGGAATCAAGAATATAGACACCCCTACTATTTCTATGAACAGAGTAATTTATAGAAATTGTGTATTTGCTCGTTTCTTCAGTATAATTTGGACCATGCCATAAGAAAGAAGGGAGGGCCTTAACATACCTGTTCCTTGAATTATTTGAACGAAATGAAGCTTCTGCTTCTTTAAATCTTATGAACGAAATTTGTTACCTTGGATTCTTTGACACTTGAACAAAATTATTTGCTTCTGCCTCAACGTCTTTGGTTTTAAACCAAAGACACGTTGTTGTCTTGAATATTTTACAAGGGAGTGAAACCAAATCTCATGGATTAATGATAGAAAAGGGGCCAACTTTTGGAATTTGAAATTCAGAAAGCAAAAGCAACATTCTGTTCTTAAGACTTTAAATGCAAAGTCTTCAAAATGAAAATGAATTGGAAAGACCTGGATATCTAAAATCTTGAAAAGAATGAAAGGGATTTGTATCCATTTGACACCTAATCAAAGAATGACTCTTAGTCATTTCTTGATAATGTGGTTAGTTGGCACTTGGGGTGGGGGTGGGGGTGGGATATTTAATAATTTGTATCCACTTATTAGTTAACCGGATAATGTCCCGTTACCCAGTACTTAATCAATTACCCGCATAATTTAAAAATTATCACAAATTACTAAAAATTCTATTTATTTTTAAAATACTTCATATATACTTTATATATATTACTATTGTGGTCACATGACACCTTGATTGGTACTAGTTCATAATTATCGGGTATTATCGCTCGACCCGTATTTGATTCCCAATTGTCCATTTTCAATAAAAGTCATTTTCTTTAATCCGTGTACCCCTTTATCCTTCATAACACTTATTTATCTTCTTTTTTTTTTTTTTTAAAAAAAATAACGTAAATACGTTAAGGTCAAACCGATCTCATCCCCGAGTCCACGTCGGTTAACTGAAGACAAAACTTTTAACGTACGAAACGTGAGATGTGACAAAGGATGCTTGTGATGTAAATTTTATCGGATTCCGAGACGTGGGCCCAGGGGCCGGATTTGAGCCAAATTCGGAATTTTTTGTCTAATTTGATAATTTTCATGTGGGATTCATTCCTTTAGCGTATATTGATGGTATAAATCTGATTTTGACTAGATTTGGAGCAATCAGAGATCGAGGGGCAAGAGCATCGCGAATTAGTATTCGGGCCGGTTTGAGGTAAGTAACGATTGTAAATCTAGACCTGAGGGTATGAAACACCGGTATTTCGTATTATTTTGATAAATGAAGTGACGCACATGCTAGGTGACGAGCGTGTGGGAGTGCACCGATAGGGATTGTGACTTGGTCCGTATCGTGGCGACTATTAAGCCGCGTGTTTGATTTTAAAATCATATGATATCCTGTATTTTAGAGGTTTATATTATATTATGGGTACATGCCATGTTTGGGGCCTTGTGCCGACCTGTTTTGACCCTCAGGGGTATTTTTCCCACTACTCTCACACTATTTTGATAGAAAATATGAAATCAGTCATGCTTTAAATCAGATCATTGTTTTATTACTAATTATCACCTTGTTTTAGAATATTGAAAGATAATTTGGGCTACGCCCCTGGGATTTGTGGTGAGTTGGGATGAGTACCCGCAATTGTGATGAGTTAACCGAGTGGCTGGTGAGGATGACTGAGTGAGGCCGAGAGTCAGACTTGTGAGGATAGTTAGGGATCGAGCTGCACGCCGCAACACTATATACATCTATATATGGATTAGACTGCACGCCATAACGAGATATATGGATCGGGCTGTACGCGGCAGCGATATAGTGCTTGGGTTGTAGGAGCCCCTCCTAGAGTTTGTACACCCCCAGTGAGCGCAGTCGACTATTATGGATCGGATTGCATGCCGCAGCGGGTTACTATTATGGATCGGGCTGCACGCCGCAACACTATATACATCTATATATGGATCAGACTGCATGCCATAACGAGATATATGGATCGGGCTGTACGGGGCAGCGATATAGTGCTTGGGTTGTAGGAGCCCCTCCTAGAGTTTGTACACCCCCAGTGAGCACAGCCGACTATTATGGATCAGGTTGCATGCCGCAACGGGTTACTATTATGGATCGGGCTTCACGCCGCAGCGGGTTACTATTATGGATTGGGCTACACGCCGGAGTGGGTTACTATTATGGATCGAGCTGCACGCCACAGCGGGTTACTATTATGGATCGGGCTGCACGCCGCAGCGGGTTACTATTGTGGATCATGTTGCATGTCGCAGCGGGTTACTATTATGGATCGAGCAGCACACCGCATCTGGTTATTATATGGATCGGGCTGCACACCGCAACGGTTATATATGGTACCTGTTGAGTGAGAGTTCTGAGTGTGAGCATTGACCTATGAGAGTAGAGTCACGAGTGACTGAGAGGCTTGTCGAGAGGCTTATTCGTGAGTGACATTGTGCCCGAGTGGCTGATATCTTACGAAACTACTGTTTTCACTCTTCTTTACACTGAGCCTTAATTGAAAAATGTTGAACAAACGTTTATACGAATTATAAAATGGAAAACTGGAGTTTTTATGATATATTCGGAATATAGATTTTTGACTTGAGTTTAATCACTTCTACTGTTGCTTATTATATGGTTTTTACATAATCTAAAAAAATGCTCGTCATTGCACTCAAGTCTTTAGTTATGGTTGTTACTTACTGAGTTGGCGTACTCACGTTACTCCATGCACCTTGTGTGCAGATTCAGGTACCGGGGCAGAGCGATAGTTCAGCTACCCCAGTTGGAGAATTGTTCGGAGATCGTGAGGTAGCTGCTCGACGTCCGCATCCTACTCTTTCTCCTTCCTACTCTGTCATTTTACTTTACTTCCCAGACTTATCGTAGTAGAGAATTAGTATTAGACTACACTTCTTAGATGCTCATGACAGTTGACTCTAGATGTTGGGGCTGTGTTTAGACGTTCTGATCATTTTTGTTGTTTGAAATGCTAAAATGAAAACTTTATGAAAATATCGGGCAGTATTGAATAAATGAAAAGGTTACCTTATATTTAAGTATTGAATTGGCTGGCCTAGTACCGCAATAAGTGCCATCACAGTCGAGTTTAGTTTTGGGGTCGTGACATTTTCAATCCTTACATACTCGGTACATTATTGGTACTAACATCCTGTTTGCCTGGGTACGCTGCCTTTCATGCCTACAGGTCTTGATAGACAGGTCGAGGGTGCTCCAAGTAGGCTATCAGCTCAGCAGAAGATGTTGGTACGCTCCATTTGCTCCGGAGTTTCTTATTTGGTCAGTGTGATTTGGACGTGAATCGTTTAGTATGGTGGGGCCCTGTCCCGACCTTTATGATATTTATCTACTCTTAGAAGCTTGTAGACATATGTCATGTACGTAAAAGTTTGTATGGCCTTGTCAGCCTATGTTCAGTGTACGAGTGATCATTTTGGGCTTATAGACCCGTATGTCTTATGTGTAAGTTAGTAGTATGTGTTTTATTCTAGTTATCCTACGGCAGCCTTTCCGTCTCATTTACCTATGATAGTATGATACAAAAAGATACGTTATGTAGGTACTTGGTTGAGTAAGGTACCCGGTGACCGTCACGGTCCATCGATTTGGGTCGTGACAAAAGTGGTATCAGAGTAGTTTTGTCCTAGGGAGTCTACAAGTCGTGTCTAGTAGAGTCTTGTTTATGGGTGTGTTGTGCACCACACTTATAAGCAGGAGGCTAAAGGGAATATAGGACTGTCACTCTTTCTTCTTACTCTATATCGTGTGATAGAGCTCACTTATAAGAATTCAAACTCCTACTTCTATTTTATTCGTAATAAGACGATACCTACATCCAAAAAGAAAGTTGGTAAGAGATACAGATGTGGAAGAGTTGAGTAAGATGAACTCAATTTTGTATCATGCTTATGATGGATAAATATGAGCTATTCATCAGGTCATGTGTGTACTAAGATATGTAACTTCCTTATAAGGATCCCTAAGGAAAGAATATTTATCCACTCTTACGGTAAAAAGGAATAAGAGAATCGAAAGGTAGACACAAGTTTCAGTAAGTAATAGAAGCAAGGTGAAGAAGGGTACAAGGTACCTAGTTAATGAAGATTATCATTATTTACCATTCAAGAAGAGAGATATAACCATTTTGAGTTAACATCAATAATAACAGATGTATGTACAATCGGCCACACCGATCTCAGTTATGCCTTATGGGAGCTAACATAAATGATTTAAGAGAAGGACGGGATATCAGTATCCGGCTGGGGTTAGAGTAACTAAAGTAGTGGATAGATTGTTAGTGTTAGTTGACATTTATCAAACGTGGTAATGGATCTCCTTGCGAGACACAAAGATGGTGCACTGTAAAATAGTACAGCTAGATATGAGTACTACAAAGATAGGCACTGGAAGCCTGGAAGGGATAAATATTATCTTAGTATGACTCTCGTCCCTAATAGAGAGAGAATGAAAGGCAACCCGAAGAGCCAATAGATGGAGCAAGGGGAGCTAAAAACAAAAGAATGTCTTGTTCGAGTTTTCAGAATAAAGTGATAGACATAAATGTTAGCGGGAAATAAGAAGAGAGTTAATGAAGCATTATGAGTAAGATGTGATACATGGATGACAACGATAGATCAAAAAGATAACAATATTACAAAATCTATAGTCAAGTGAAGGTAAAGATGAGAGGTAACAGGCCTTGAGACAACAAAAGAGTATAGGCCATAAACTCATATCCTCATTTCGAGAAATAAGTTCATGACCTAACATGATTACCAAAAAGAAAAAGTTAGACCCCAGAGTAATAGAAATCAGTATGGACTGGTGAACAAGATAAACCCAAACATAAATTAGGGACTAAGTGATTTGATAGTAGTCGGCATCATGAGAAATTCGGAGATTGTGTTCCAACGATATTAGAGTGGACAACAGAAGAAGATTCATGCGAAATTCAGAGAATGGTCATCCAGCAAGACGCTAGTAACGAGCCAACCGGTCGTTACGAGAGTTAGACTTGTTTCACCGGTGTCTGCTTTCATTTTGTGTGGTTCAACTCTTGTGTGTTTTGTTGGGTTGGTTGGTTCGGGTTCGGAGTCGTCGTGGTGAGAAATGAGACACTTAGTCTCTTAACTTGGTTCAATAGTGGAAGAGTCAATCGGAAGTTGACTTATTGGTAAACGACCTCGAAATGTAGATTTTATGGTTTGTATAGCTTCGTTAGGTGATTTGGGACATAGGAGTGTGTTCGGAATGTGGTTTTGATGTTCGGTGTAGAATTAGGCTTGAATTGGCGAAAGTTAGTTTTTGGCGATCTTCGGTCGGTAGTGAAAAATAGGCTATTGGGGTCGGAATGGAATTTCGGAAGTTGGAGCAAGTTCGTAGTGTCATTTTGGATATGTGTGCAAATTTTTAAGTCAATTGGAAGTGTTTTGGATGGTTTCGGCATCTTTGGTGAAATTTAGAAATTTCAAAGTTCATAGGCTTGAATTTGATGTGATTTTGGTGTTTTTGCGTTGTTTTTGGTGTTTCGAAGGTTCCACTAAGTTTAAGTAAGGTTATGGGACTTGTTGGTATTTTTGGTTGGGGCCCGAGGGGCTCGAGATTGATTTTGGTTGGACTTAGGAATTTGCAGCAAAGCTGCTGTTGGTGCCATTTTACTGGTGTGGACGCACCTGCGGATGGGGGGCCGCAGGTACAACGGCCGCAAGTGCGAGGACCATGCGGAGGTGCAGATTTTGGCAGCTCGTGAAGGGGTCGCAGGTGCGGATGGGTCGCCGCACCTACGGAAGCGCATGTGCGAAGAGGTAGTCGCAGGTGCGGAAAATGGAGGCTTAAGTCAAGTGAGCAGATGCGCGCCCGGGACCATTGACCAGAGAGTATAAAAAGGCGCCTTCATGAAATTCCATCCATTCTTCACCATTTGTGGACAGGTTCAGAAATTTGAGCAGTGTTTTTCAGAGGAAATTGAAGGTTATCGATTGGGTAAGTTACTTGGACCTCGTCTCTTGTGTTTGTGATGATGTTTCTATTGTTAATCATGAAATGGGTAGGAATTTAGGGAGGAAAATGGGTAATTACGGCTTGTGATCAAGAGACTTTAAAATGGGAGTTTGAGGGTCATTGGGACTCAGATTTCAGTGTTCCTGGTATGTATAGAATCGTGGAAGGATGAGAATTTTTGTTGGGTTAATTTTATCGAATTTCGAGACGTGGTACCAGGGCCGAATTTGGCCAATTTAGGGATTTGTGCCTAATTTTGATAGTTTTCGATTGGGGTTCGTCTCCCTAGCATATTTTGATGTTATTAACCTGATTTTGATAGACTCAGAGCATTTGGGAGCCGATTCGAGGGGTAAGAGCACTGCAGAGTAATTTTTGGGCTGTTTTGAGGTAAGTAACGATTGTAACTCTAAACCTGAGGGTATGAAACCCTGGTATTTTTATATTGTTTTGGTAAATGAGGTGACACACATACTAGGTGATGAGTGTGTGGGCGTGCACCAATAAGGGTTGTGACTTGGTCCGCCCTTAGCGAATATTAAGCCGCATATTCGATTTGAAACCTTACGACATCCTGTATTTTAGAAATTTATACTTGTTTATGGGTAGTGAGCCATGTTTGAGGCCTTGTGCCGGCCTGTTTAGACCCTCAAAGGTATTTTTACATTATTCTCACACTATCTTGATAGAACAATTGTGAACTCAGTCATGTTTTCTACTTGTTGTTAATTTCACTGTTATCACACTGTTTTGAAACTCTGAGAGGTATTTTGGGCCGAGTCCCATGAGTTGAGATGAATTGCCCGAGTGGTTTGTGAGGATAACTGAGTGAGGCCGAGATCCAAGTATGTGAGGATAGTTATGGATCGGGCTATACGCCACATCAATATATATTATGTATGGATCGGGCTGCACGCCGCATCAATATATATTATGTATGGATCGGACTGCACGCCGCAACAATATATGTTATATATGGATCGGGCTGCGCGCCGCAACAATATACATATTGGATCAGGCTGCACACTGCAGCAATATACATATTGGATCGGGCTGCACGCCGCAGCAATACATATTATGTATGGATCGGCCTGCACGCTGCAACAATATATGTTATATATTGATCAGGCTGCACGCCGCAACAATATATGTTATATATGGATCGGGTTGCACGCCGCAACAATATATGTTATATATGGATCGGGTTGCACACCGCAGCAAATATAGAGCTTGGGTTGTAGGAGCCCCTCCAGGAGTCTGTACACCCCCAGTGAACCTAATCGACTGTTATATGGATCGGGCTGCACGCCGCAACAGTATATATATGTATATGTATTGGATCGGGCTACACGCCGCAACATTTGTTATATGGTACCTGAGGAGTTAGAGTGCTGAGTGTGAGCATTGAGTTATGAGAGTAGAGTCACGAGTGACTGAGAGGCTTGCCCGAGAGGCTTTATTTGTGAGTGACATTGTGCCCGAGTGGCTGATATTTTATGAAACTATTGTTTCCACTTTTCTTTACACTAAGCCTCTTTGATAAATGTTGACTAATGTTTTATACAAGTTTATACGGAAAAACTGGAGTTTTGTGAAATCTTTTGTAAATGTGGACTCTTGACTTGATCTATTACCTTTACTGGTACTTAATTTTATGAAACTATAAAGTTTAAATGTTCTTCATTGCACTTAAGTTTTTTGATACTTTGGTTACTTATTGAGTTGGCGTACTCACATTAGTCCCTGCACATTGTGTGCAGATTCAGGTACCGGGGTAGAGCGATAGTTGAGATACCCCATTTGGAGCATTGTTCGGAGATTGTGAGGCAGCTGTTCGGCGTCCGCAGCTTACTCTTTCTCCTTCCTACTCTGTCAATTTACTTTACTTCCCAGACTTGTTGTAGTAGAGGATTTGTGTTAGACTGTTCACCTCTTAGATGCTCATGACGGTTGACTCCAGATGTTGGGGATGTGTTTAGATGTTCTAATCATTTTTATTATTTTGAAATGCTTATGAAACAGAATTATTATGAAAAATTCAGATATTTGATGTATTAAATGGTAAATCATTATGTTAATTTCAGTGAATTGGCTAGCCTAGTATCACGAGAGGCGCCATCACGGCTAGTTTAGGTTTGGGGTCGTGACAAGTTGGTATCAAAGCGCTAGGTTACATAGGACTCATCGGTCATGAGCAGGTTTAGTAGAGTCTTGCTAATCAGTGCGGAGATGTCTGTACTTATCTTCAAGAGACAACATAAACCTTAGGAAATCTCACATTCTCGAATTCTTGTCGTGCGAAGCCATTTTATTCAGCCAAAAGCGTAACTCTTGAATTCCTTCCATGTATTCAAACATGCACGAGAGCGCTTGGTATCAGCTGTGCATCGACGACTTGTGACTTCCATGGATGAGATGTGATTTTGGCATGTTGGTAATGGGCTAGTCTGGAGGACTTGAGGCCAGATTCATTTGTGGCTTGCGTGCTAAGATTTCGATTGTGTGTGCCGTGCATTTGGGGATTTATATGTCCGTTGGTGTCCTTATTGATGGGACTTTGTGACTGGATGTCTATGTGGTGAGTATGATTTGAGGGTGAGATGTGTTCATATTGTTTGATTGTGACAAAAAGAGATGGGCCAGATATGTAGCAAGAACTATTGAGTGTTTGACTTCTGTCTGGAGTTGGCACATGGCCTCGAGTTGTGAGTGTATTGGAAGACCTCTCATGTTGTTTAGTTTTAGAGTGAAGCGGATCGTTCTATTGGGTTATGAGTTCCTGGTGATGTCTTTTGGGCGGATCATTGCCCCAATAGCGTTCATGTATTTGATTAACGATGTATTCCAGCTATATTAACACTCCTTTGTTATTGTATTCATTGATAGCATCCTGGCGTATACGCGTAGCCATGGGTAGCATACTCAGTATTTGAGGACGGCATTATAAGGATTCAGGGAGGAGAAGCTCTATGAAAGGTTCTCCAAGTATGAATTTTGGCTCAGTTTAGTAGCATTCTTGGGACACGTGATGTCCAGTGAGGGTATCCATGTGGTCAAACGTGTGTGGGTAGAGCTTCCAGAAGCTCAAGATTTCCTTGACCACTGCTCCAGTGTTAGTGCTGCCATCAACTTCAGGTTCTTATACCGTGTATTGTGATTCCTCGAGGGTAGGTGTTGTTTGTGTTTAGATGCAGAAGCGTGTAGTGATTGCGTGATAGTTATGGTCTTCAGAAGTGTATAGAGATATATTAGTTCGAGGCTAAGTAGGCAAGGGTATCTCCTGTGGGTTGCCTAGGGTGTGTGATCCTTATGTTGTTCTGTAGTAAGTTCACTTCTACCATAAATGATATATGTTGCAATTTGAGTTTAGATCGCTTGTGGAAATTAGCATGACTATTATAATGGTAAATGCGGGATTTGTAGATGACTTGAGCTGTTAGACGGGTTGTGTTATTATGGGCGTTGTGAGTTATTGGTTGTCTTGATCATTGGCTTTGAGCCAAGTGGGGGAGTCTGTTAATGATAAGTTGATTACACAATTATGTGTTGTATTGGTTTCAGTTTGAGGTATATTGATGAATCAGTTATGACCTGCAGATGTAGGGTCTGGGAATGACACGAGTAATGGAAATTTCTTCGATATAGGTTGTAATGTACTCTATGGGTAAATGGATTCTATGGAATGATTGAGTGGTAATTGTAAAAGGTGTAGTGTGTGCAGTGTATGAATTTGTGTGGCTTCAAGTGAGTGGATTACTTTCCTAGTATGTTAGTGTGCAAACGGGTCAGGTCAATTCTGTCTAATTGGTCATTGTAATTGAGATTTACGTTGGAGGGTGTCAAGACATTTGGCATTTCTACTTTATCATGGGTTCTGCGTATCAGTATCAGGAAGGTGAAGGTAATGAATTTAAATTCGTAGGAAGTCTCTTCAAGGTAAGTATTTCTAATGTGGTTCTTTTGGGGATATTTGAGAGAGTATTTGGCGGCTTATGAGCCTTAGACAGTATGGTTTTGTGCTTGGGTCACGTCTGGTGAGTCTGGGTTGAGAATTGTGGTATTATGGCAAGAAGAATCATAAATTTGAAGGTAAGTTAGAAGGAACTTGGATAAATAGGACAACTTGGTAGAAGGTCGCATTGGCATGGTAAGGTATACGGTCAGTTCTTTGGGTGTTCATGAGGTAATGAGTTTTTAGAGGTGTTTCTTAGCAATGTTCTTGGATTTTTGGTGGCCTGTGTAGCTTGGTTGAGTTAGAAGGATTCAGTCCTGACAGTTTGGTGTTGTACAAATGGGATTCAGATAGTTCCTGATGGTTTCTACCACGGTTAGAGATGCATATTTTCTACTAGCATGAGGTGCAGGGGATGTATAGTGATTTTGCTTCTAAATGGGTCAAATGGGAAGTTCTTAACCAGTTGGATGCGTAGTTGCTCGTGGCTCGGAAAGGCATTATGAATTTCTCATGCTTGTCACAGGATGGCATGGTGTGTGCGGTACGTCGTGTAGAGTGAGATTTGCATGTGTGAGGTCACAGTTTAGTTCTGGAAGAAAGGTCGAAATTCTTAGGCAGCATTTGCAGTTTCAGATGACTAGGTAGATGATAGCATTGTTGGGTGGCTTGATGAGGGTATATATTCCTGAAGAGTCAATGTGTGGACTTTAAGGTGCTTCATTGGTGTTGCGACGCTCTCTTGTTGGATCGACTGTTGATATCCAAGGTTTCTTGGTAACACAGAAGGATTTTAGGGGTATCCCTCGTGGAATGATCAAGTATTAGGGATTTGTTATGTATTCAAGTGGTAGAGTTGAGATCAGATATATTAATTGGTGTGCTTCATGACTACGAGACTGAGAGTTCTCATAAATAGGTTATTTTGCGGTAGCGAACTGTGAGGATGCGAGCATAGCTAGTCAGATGTTAGTATGAACCATGATTCAGTTATTGTAAAATTTCGGTGAGATATCTGTGTGGGTGACCAGAGTTGATTTAGGATTATTGGTAGGCTAGTATGAGTGTGTGTTCTGCACCGAGTCGGAATTGTTGACTCCGAATTTCTATTGTTGAGGGATGTACCATTTGTTACATCCCATGTTTTCGTACGTGAGAGTACATCGTAAGTCAATTGATGTAAGCTCAGAAATAAGATTCTATTTGACGGAATATAAAGTAAGTTAATCATGTTAAGTTGGAGGTTACAAATATCTAAGGTCATGAATAACGAGTACCAAGAGGGTTGGAAATCATAGGAGCTAAACCAATTGAAGAAAATAAGTTTCGTCGAAAGTCGACGAGTTTGGAATGTTATAACATGCACTTTAGGGTGAGACCATGGTTCATTACATGATAAGGAGGTTATTATATGAGTTAATTTTTATCGTATGATAGTTGTGTTCTACGTTTTGAAGTCAAGCAAGTGGTGGAACAAAAGTTGGCAAAGGTCTTCACAAGTTACACTCATAATGTGCATTAGGTCAAATGTAACTGAGATTTTCTCCGGATATACTTGGAATTAGGAGATGATGTACCAACTAAATTTAAGATTTATGAGTCTAGTTTCCAATGCATTAAACCGTTCATCGATACGACGTAGGAATATGGAGATATTTGCAGTTTCGCGAGACTGCGCAGACATCATAAGTGACAAGTAGGTGGATCACTAGAGCTTTTTGAGCAATACATTTCATGTGCTATATGAGGTCTTATTTTTACATATAATATACCATATTTAATGTCTTGGAATGTAGTTTCCAACGCTCTTAACCGTTCGTTCATACGACATCAGGATAAAAAGATATAAGCGTCGGAAGATGGACCAATCCTAGGGTGCCAAGCTAGCACCTCTTTTACTTTTCCAAACTTGATATATTTACCTTAGCTCAGCTTTCTCTTCATTATTCAGCAACAAAAGACCAGAGAACACCCATAAACATAACCTCAAGCTATATTCTAGGGTTTCAAAGAATATTATCATTTCGGGCATGAAATCGAGAAGCAATAACATCAAAACGATCCCTACGCCGTAAGTGTCACTATACCGCCTCTCCTTTTTCTTTGTAGTTATAGTTTTTGAAGTTAATTAATAGTTAAGAAACGTATAATATCTGTATTTAAGTGTTTAAATATCAAGGAAGGTTGATAAATATGTTTCCTAATAGTTAGAACTCACGGGACGGTGATCGGAAGCCGTGAGTTCAAGTTATTTGACTTGTAGCAGACTGTTTTGTGTTGTTGTTGGGCTGCGTGTTTTAGTTATGTTTTGTGGAGTTTTGGAGGAGGAAGGGTGTGGAGAAACACCATATAGATGTATGGTTGTGATCTGGTCGTTTGTTGTAACATTTCCCGGTCGTTTGACACGACTACGGTGGTCGTCTCATCGTAAAATAGGTTATGGTCGATACATAATAGTTATGACGCTTAAACGATAACAATAGTGTCGTTTCTCTTATTGTAGATTAAGGAGTTGTGACATTTGCGTAGCTTGAGGTTGGAGCATTATATACAAGGTATGTGGGGCTATCCCTTTCCTTCTTTTGCACGACTCCGATTGTACATAATGTAATGAACGAGCTTCCAAAGATACTCTACTCTTACAAGCTAGCAGTACTTACATTGTTTCCCTTCTTAGGGAACAATTGGTGTTGAGGTTGCTTCTCTTATTCTTATCTTATCAATGTTGTTGGTACTTCCTGATTCTTATAAGATTCTTGATGAAGAGTTAGCCCTAATGATGTGCACGGAGAATATCGACCTTACATCACTCCGAAATGTTCAAAACATGATTCCAATGAGTCCTGCATGCATTATATATATGTATCTATTTTACTCTACCGAGCCGCGCTATAGTCGGCCAGGTATGATATGATGATGATGATGCCCACAGAGGAGAATGTTCTATGATGATGATGATGCCCACAGAGGCGGATGTTTAAGAAGATTATGTGTATATATGTATCATGCATTTCATGTTAATGTCTCTTAGAAGCACTCGGATGTTACAGGTTGTATCTCCTACATCTCTCTTTACATTACTGTTCTTATTTATGCTTTCCTGCCTTACGTACTCAGTACTTTATTCGTACTGACGTTCTATTATTTATGGACGCTGCATGTCGTGCTGCAGGTCCTGATAGACAGGTAGACAATGCTCCCCCACCACAATAGGCTTTCCAGTTCAGCGGTTATAGGCGAGATCCCTTCTCCGGACTTGTCGTGGTCTTGGTATGCATTTTTGTTATAGATATTATGGGTATGTCGGGGCCCTATTCCGGCTATGTTGCATTACTTATGCTCTTTTAGAGGCTCATAGACATGTGTCAACTCATGTATAGTTTGGTATGTCTTTTTGGATAATTTTTGTTGTATAGTCTTTCATGGCAGCGTTGTAGCTCGTACCTTTTATGTAGTTTCTTAGCAATCTTTTCATCCCATGTGATGTATGTTCATGATTCATATCTACCATTTATATTGATCTCGTTATCCCTAAAAGATAATAAGAACGTTAGATAGAATGTATGTTGGTGCTCGGCAAGTATGGCCCGGGTGCTAGTCATGATCCTCCAGTTTGGGTCGTGACACCATTCGATTGTCATTGAGTTTATTCGTGTTCTGGAGTGATGTATGGGTTACACTTCGGTGTTGCGAGGAGTTGTGATCTTTCATTATAGGCACATATGTTGCGGTTCTAATTGGTCTTATAGCGGGATTTGAGTAAGGTAAGTAATTGGGTATTGCAGATTAAGACGTATCGGTTATGTTCTTTCGGGCTCATATGGCATGGTATCGTCCTATTTTCCCGTGGTTATGGCAATGCACTTTGAGTACTTAGTGATGAATTACGCATGGTTATGGATTTGGGCAAGGTGGCTTGAAATATTTCATGTGGACCAGCGTTTGGATGAGATCGCGCAGTGGAGCAGAGTTATGTAGGGGTATGACCCTTGGTATTGGATTCGTGTGTTTTGATTTTTACGATGTGTGCCAGGCTTTTAGCGTGATGTTGTGATGGTAATTGTTAATGGCTAGATAGTCCTATCGTGTGAATCTTTTATATAATTTGATTACATGGGATGTTGCTATTGAGTGCATGAGTTGCACATGTTAGACTTCGAATTGTATAGATGTGTGATGTCATCAGAGTGGTCGTGTTGGATGAGAAGAAGTCATTGGACCTAGAATGAATATTGTCAGAATTGTCTACAACATAGTTGCAAGAATAAATATCGGGAGTCGGCTTAGAAATCTGCTATAATTCCTGAGGGGAGCTTCATGTCTGACTGATGGACGAATGGTTGCTAGTTTCTACGTGTTTCTTTCCTCATCGGCAGTATATGAAAGTGATAGAGCGAGACATTTCTTGATAGAGTTTATGTACGGTAGTGGGTTGTTTTGAGCAGTTATTGTGGTTAAGAGTTATCGCTTTGAGTGTTTGAGTCATGCGGTATATTGTGCGATTGCATCTTGGATTATGGATATGACTTGATACAGCGTGTTCAGACTTGTTTAGTTTATAGTTGTGGAATTTTGATCTTGTAATTATTTCAGAGGTGGGAATTTGGTTCTAAGGTTTATGCTGACTGGATTTCAAAATTTTAATTGTGTTGTGCTATTGGACCTATATGGGATAGGGTGACATGGGATCACCCCCGAGTATGTGCATGGTAGGCTACGCGGCAGTTTGATGGTGTTGGAGAACAACTCTTGGCACGTTCGAGGACGAACATATGTTTAAGTGGGGGAGCATGTAATGATCCGGCCGGTCGTTCTGAGAGTTTAACCCCGTTTCCCTTGTGTCTGCTTTCATTTTATGTGAAGCTCTTGTGTGTTTTGTTGGGTTGGTTGGTTCAGGTTCGGAGTGGTCGTGGTGAGAAATGAGACAATTAGTCTCTTAACTTGGTTCAATAGTGGAAGAGTCAACCGGAAGTTGAATTGTTGGTAAACGACCTTAGAATGTAGATTTTATGGTTCGGATAGCTTCGTTAGGTGATTTGGGACTTAGGAGTGTGTTCGGAATGTGGTTTTGATGTCCGATGTAGAATTAGGCTTGAATTGGCAAAGGTTAGTTTTTGGCGATCTTCGGTCGGCAGTAGAAAATAGGCTATCGGGGTCGGAATAGAACTCCGGAAGTTGGAACAGGTTCGTAGTGTCATTTTGGATATGTGTGCAAATTTTCAGGTCAATCGGAAGTGTTTTGGATGGTTTCGGCATCTTTGGTGAAATTTAGAAATGTCAAAGTTCATAGGCTTGCATTTGATGTGATTTTGGTGTTTTTGCATTGTTTTTGGTGTTTCAAAGGCTCGACTAAGTTTGAATAAGGTTATGGGACTTGTTGGTATTTTTTGTTGGGGCTTCGAGGGGCTCGGGATTGATTTCGGTTGGTTAATGGAGGTTTGGATTAGGAATTTGCAGCAAAGCTGCTGCTGGTACCAATTTACTGGTGTGGCCGCACTTGCGGATGGGGGGCCGCAGGTGCAGAGTTTGGCAGCTCGTGAAGGGGTCGCAGGTGCGGAGGGGTGGCCGCACCTGCCGAAGCGCAGGTGCGAAGAGGTAGTCGTAGGTGCGGAAAATGGAGACTTAAGTCAAGTGCGCAGATGCGCGCCTGGGACCTCAGGTGTGGGTCTGCAGGTGCACATAAGTGGCCGCAGGTGCGAGACCACTGACCAGAGAGTATAAAAGGGTGCCTTCGTGTAATTTCACCCATTCTTCACCATTTGTGGATAGGTTTGGAGATTTGAGCAGTGTTTTTCAGAAGAAATTGAAGGTTATCGATTGGGTAAGTTACTTGGATCTCATCTCTTGTGTTTGTGATGATGTTTCTACTGTTAATCCTGAATTGGGTAGGAGTTTAGGGAGCAAAATGGGTAATTAGAGCTTGTGATCAAGAGACTTTAAAATGGGAGTTTGAGGGTCATTGGGACTCAGATTTTAGTGTTCTTGGTATGTATAGAATCGTGGGAGGATGAGGATTTTCGTGGTGTTAATTTTATCGAATTTCAAGACGTGGTACTGGAGCCGGATTTGGCCAATTTCGGGATTTGTGCCTAATTTTGATAGTTTTCGATTGGGGTTCGTCTCCTTAGCATATTTTGATGTTATTAACTTGATTTTGATAGACTCGGAGCATTTGGGAGCTGGTTCGAGGGGCAAGAGCACCACGGAGTAGTTTTTGGGCTGTTTTGAGGTAAGTAACGATTGTAACTCTAAATGTGAGGGTATGAAACCCCGGTATTTTTATATTGTTTTGGTAAAAAATGTGACGCACATGCTAGGTGACGAGCGTGTGGGTGTGCACTGATAGGGATTGTGACTTGGTCCGTCGCATAGCGAATATTAAGCCACGTTTTTTATTTAAAACCTTACGACATCCTGTATTTTAGAAATTTATACTTGTTTATGGGTTGTGAACCATGTTTGGGGCCTTGTGCCGACCTGTTTACACACTCAGAAGTATTTTTACACTATTCTCACACTATCCTTATAGAACAATTGTGAACTCAGTCATATTTTCTACCTGTTGTTATTTTCACTGTTATCACACTGTTTTGAAACTCTGAGAGGTATTTTGGGCTGAGTCCCGAGAGTTTAGATGAATTGCCCGAGTGGCTTGTGAGGATGACTGAGTGAGGCCGATTGTCGAGTATGTGAGGATAGTAATGGATCGGGCTGCACGCCGCAACAATATATATTATGTATGGATCGGGCTACATGCTGCAGTAATATATATTATGTATGGATCGGGATGCACACCACAACAATATATGTTATATATGGATCGGGCTGCACGCCGCAGCAATATACATATTGGATCGGGCTGCACGCCGCGACAATATATTTTATGTATGGATCGGGCTGCACGCTGCAGCAATATATGTTATATATGGATCGGGCTGCACGCCGCAGCAATATACATATTGGATCGGGCTGCACGCCGCGACAATATATTTTATGTATGGATCGGGCTGCACGCTGCAGCAATATATGTTATATATGGATCGGGCTACATGCCGCAGCAATATACATATTGGATCGGGATGCACGCCACAACAAATATAGCGCTTGGGCTGTAGGAGCCCCTCCAGGAGTCTGTACACCCCCAGTGTGCGCAGTCTACTGTTATATGGATCGGGCTGCATGTCGTAGTAGTTGTTATATGGTATCTGAGGAGTGAGAGTGCTGAGTGTGAGCATTGATTATGAGAGTAGAGTCACGAGTGACTGAGAGGCTTTATTTGTGAGTGACATTGTGCCTGGGTGGCTAATATATTTATGAAACTACTGTTTCCACTTTTCTTTACACTGAGCCTCTTTGATAAATGTTGACTAATGTTTTATACAAGTTTATACGGAAAAACTGGAATTTTGTGTAATCTATGGTAAATGTGGACTCTTGACTACTGTTACCTTTACTGGTACTTATTTTTATGAAACTATAAAGTTTAAAATGTTCGTCATTGCACTCAATTTTTTAGATACTTTGGTTACTTACGGAGTTGTCGTACTCACGTTACTCCCTTCACCTTATGTCCAGATTCAGGTACCGGGGCAGAGCGATAGTTGAGCTACCTCATTTGGAGCATTTTTCGGAGATTGTGAGGCAGTTGTTCGGCGTCCGTAGCTTACTCTTTCTCCTTCCAACTCTGTCATTTTACTTTACTTCCCAGACTTGTGACTAAATCTCAGTACTCCCCTAAAGAGGGGAATATGGAGCGTTGTGGCATTTTAAGTCAGGATTAAGTGGTTCACTATGGAATGATAAAGGAAGAATGCGATAAGAATGAGAAAGGGCTAAGATTGCACTTATTCAAGTCCTAAAAATATGCTATGATTCCAGAACATTATGCAAACACGACGTCAAGGAAAGGAAGTAAGGGTTCCTACCCGAGATGTTATTGATAAATAAGGAGCCAGCGCTAGACGTAAGTTAAGACAAGGGAAATAACCCAAGAAATATTACGCGGCATATTGATATGAGAATGGGCCAACGAGTAGTTAGTAGTCGATTCAGGAAGATCCTAGTTATGGATAGACAAGAGGATACAGACAAATCAACAGATCATGCAAGATAAACATAGTGACCCTTGAAAAAATTTCAGATAGGAGTTGGGGTAGTTAAAAGGAACCGGTTAAGTTACGAAAATTAGAGAGAGTACCACTATGGAGACAATCAAAATTTGAGTTCAGAAGTAACCCTATGAGCACAAGGGCAAAGAGGTATGTAACTACAGATATTTATAGGCGAGGAATAACATCAAGAATTCCGTCGAGTATACAATGTAATAAGCTAACAACTTTACAAGATTCAGAGGGTCCTCCCTAAGTACTACAACGAAAGACTAGCTGAGGAAATAAGGAAGAAGGCTTCAACCTAAGCATAGTAACTTGAAGAAGAAATGGTCTTGTAATAGCAGTCTCACTACAACATTGTATGCACTCCATAATAAAGTGGCACCTATCGTAGCTAATGAGTGGGAAATGAAACCAAAAGTAATATTCGAGACCATGTGAGTTGCACAAAAATCCCGGTATGCGTGGGAACTAAGATAAGCTATGTATGCACGCAACAAGGGGGCAGAAAGATCAGGAAAAGTAATTGCTTACGTTTGAAGAAAGTTGAGACAGAACGAAAGGAATTATTTGATCAATGATCCAAAGCTAGTTACATTATGAACGCACTTAAGATTTCGGAGTATTATCCATGAAGCATATTACCATAGAAGACTCTGGTATAAGTTAAAAAGAAAGAATTGAGCCCAAGTCATAGAGATTGAATTGTTAGAAGATTGTATCATGGATATTCTATAGCGTCCATAAAGAGCTAAAGTAATAACTTTACCATAAGACGCAGATCGAAAGATAACTTAATTCTACATAAAGGCTGACTAGAAGGAAGAGGAAGCTAAAGAGTTACATCAACTAAATAAATCAGGAGTCTGGTTATTGGACCGAGAAATTTATAGAAATCGTGATTGAAAACATTGGATAATCACTCTAATATCAACAACCATATTCTATACCGGCTCTATGATAAAGCTAGTTAGAAGAGTACCAGCCTCATAAGAAGTCAGAGTGAAGCTTCATCGGATTCTGTATACACCAGAGGTGCAAGTATTATAATAGAGCGTCAAGTTGTGGATGTGAATTATACCTATATGGAAGGGAGGTCATGAAAGAGATAGAGGATGAGATGTGAGATTTTAAGGTAAGTAAGGTAAAGGTGAAAAACGTATAAGACACTCAGGTACATAAGGTTGTGAATAAGTTATACTTCAGATTAAAGGCTAGAAGCACATGATTCAGTATCCAGGAATGATAGCGGCATCGTCAGTGGCATATCTTCCAACCTATGATTTTTAAATATCGAGAGGTCTAGCTAAAAGAGAAAAGAAGAGTTTGAGACGATGTGATGTCTCGCTTGATATTCCAAAATAAAATAAGGAAATCTATGGTGCAATCAAGTTGAAGGAAGGTTGCGAGTAGTATAAATAGATACGTATAGGTCGCAAGCTAAAGTATAATAAAGCGACAAAGTTTTATGACGATAATGGATAAGTCCTCGAGATTAAGCCCATGAAAACAAGAGAGCCAATGGTTTCTCTAAGTTATAGAAAGTTCAGTATAGCTTGAATGAGCTCAAAAGGATATACGACTAATATCATCTAGGAGAAATGGAATGTTGCCCCAATAGTGGAATGAGGGTGTGATTGTGAGATAAATGATGACGTTTGGGCCTTCGATTCAGTAATGAGTTGAAGAGGATTTCATGAATTGTATGGGATTGAAATACCCATTTAAGGTGAGTCATATTGGGATGCCCCAAAATACGGTTATGGAAGTATAGTATCTCCCCTAGGTGGATCAATCTGATTACTCCAGATGTCCCGATGAGACGTGAGCCCTAGAGGTAGTATTACATAAAAGATCAAGTTATCAGTGGTAGATGATAGATCAACATTAAGGTAAATCAACAATGGATGGACAAAAGTCATAAAGTATGAGGTGAGATTAGGCCGTCATTCTTAAGATGAACAGTAATGAGGAAGAATTAAAGGACATATATTTATACATATGGGATAAGCAACGAACATAACCTAGAGTTTGGTAGCAGACCTTAGTAACGATAAATCGAGTTAAGATTTATGGTATATTATGACCTACTTAAATGCATTAAAGTCATGCGTATAGATAACCGGTCCTATGAAATAAGATATAGCAATATTCATAAGTACGACAAAGTACCGGGCGAAGAACTTTAGTATACCTACAGATTCCTAGAGGGACATCTTGTCAAGCTCAGTATATGTTTACAAAGTGAGGCCTAGAGATGGGCTAAAAGTTGGCGGAAAAGGAGAGAAGAGTCGCATAGGCGTACTTACAAGGTCAGAGTCGTACAGGCTGCATGATAGAAGGTAGCAACATGTCACGACCCAAAATCCCCACGCAGGTCGTGATGGCGCCCAACACCGGGGTCAGGCAAGCCAACGGTTGCTTACTAGTGAAGTTTTCCTTATTAACATACCAACCCCACATATTTCCCAAAAAATTTTACACTTAACTTATTTAAAATAGAAGCGGAAGCATTTATCAATTTAAATACATACAGCCAAAATGAGCGTGATCCAAAAATAGAATCTACTAAGTGTGTGCCAGGAACTAGTGTCACAAGTCAATGGGCGACTAGTAGAATATACAAAAGAAGATACAAGAGGTACTGTTGTCTGAAAGGATGTAGACATGAATAAACAAAAGATAACTCCATAACATAGTTGGGAATCGCCAAGGGAGGCGGCTCACCGTGGAGTCAGGTCCGGAATCTATCAAGCTCCGGTCGGATAACTAGAAACACCAGCCCCAGAACCTGTACAGTTAAGTACAGAAGAGCAGCATGAGTACATAAATATATATATGTACCCAGTGAGTATCCCGCCTAACCTCGAAGAGGTAGTGACGAGAAGTCGACATGACACACACTAAGGTCCAACAGTATAAATCAACAGAATTTAATAAAAACAGTAGGCATGTAAGGTAGTGAAGTGAAGCAACAAGTATACATATGTAAGATACTGAAATCCAGGAAGAATACTGAGGATAAGTAAAACAATTACCACTTCACTTTTTCCCAAATATCTGTCAGATCAATTTCATGAAATTTAATAACAAATAAAGCATACGCATGTAGGGGTGAGGACAACCGGTCGAAGTCACAGGATAGTCACGCTCTTGCACTGCCGAAGGATCGATCGGCCCGCCCCAAAACTGCATCTCTCAACCTCTCTACGCACTGCCAAAGGATTGATCGTCCCGTCCCAAAACTGCATCTCCCAATCTCTCCATGCACTTCCAAGGGATCGACCGGCCCGTCCCAAAAGTGCGTCTATCAATAGAGTGGGGGAAATCACACTACGCTTGCAGAATACAATTTATGAAGTGTTCACATGCATATACATTATTCCTTTTAAAAGAGAATGCCTTTCCATAATCAAATTTCTTACAAGTTTTTCTCAAATTTCATAACTTCGGGAACGTAAACAATTTGAAATGTAAATTCAGCACGCGTATCGTTCATATCAAATAAAACACAAGGCATGATGTGGGCCTAACTACCCGGACATAATAGAAATAGTCGCCACGTGCGGACTCTTGTCACTTTTGTACGCACGTAGCCCCCACAAATTATCACATATAGCATTTAAATCACCTAGGGGAGGGACAATTCCCCCTTACAAGGTTAGAAAGGAGACTCACCTCGTGATGAAACCAACCCTCGGATCAAGGATGCGCCCGAATCTCCGAAACCTACTCTCGATGGCTCGCAACTAGCCAAATATAGTATAATTACATCAATGCATGCTTAAAAATAGGAAACATTATCCTAATTTTTCAATAACCCAACATTCTTCAGAAATTCCCAATATCCAACCCCGGACCCGCACGCTTGGATTCCAAAACTTCTTGAATGAGTCACTCACCCGAAGCCTAAGGATCATAATTATGTGATTTATACTTGAATTCATGGCCTTAAACGAATAATTCACAAGTTATTCAAAAGCCCTAAGGTTACTGCCCAATTTCATGAATTTGATATTTTAAAAGAGAGATTAACTAGGAATTAATGTTTAAAACTAGTGTTAAGTAAGGAATTTACTTACCTTGGCAGTAGGTTGGGTGAACCCTCTTGGAAGCTCTCACTAACTCAAGGAAGAAGATGGAAATGGGGAAAAATGACGCAAATCCCGTATATAAGTTAACTGCCCAGCTATTCCTTGACCGCGATCGCGACATGGGCCCCGCGATCCCGAAGGGCAATTATGTCTGGCCCTGATCTAACTCTATGCGAACGCAAGGAAGAGGATGTGATCGCGAAGGCCAGGGAACCAATCTTCCGCGATCGCGAAGAGCAATCAGCAGCCTAGCCCAGTTCCTTCTCCGCGATCACGACCCTCCCTACGCGATTGCGAAGAAGGAAACCAGACAGCAAAAAATCTGGTTTTTTCAAACTTAGCTCCCAGGGGTCCAAAACTCACCCGAGCCCCTCGGGACCCCGTCCAAAAGCACCGGCAAGTCTATATTCATGACACGGACTCGCTCGAAATTCCAGAATGCAAAAAAAAACAACGAAACACATAATTCAACCCCAAAACCAAATTGAATCAAACTTGAGAACTTAAGATTCTAAAATTCATTTCAATGCACCGAACAGACCTATACTACTCGGAATGACCTCAAATTTTGCAGACAAGTCATAAATGACACAATGGAACTATTCCCTATCTTGAAATTCCGTTCGGACCTCGATAACACAAAAACACGCCCCGAACCAAAATATGAACTTAAGGAACTTCTTATTGCAATAATGGGCGCCGAAATGCTCCGGGGTAATCAGAAACCCAATCCGAACATATGCCCAAGTCTGAAATCATCACACGAAGCTATCGAAACTCGATTCCGAGGTCGTTTACCCAAAATGTTGACTGAAGTCAAACATGGCCTTGAAGGCCAACCTTAAGGAACCAATTGTTCCTATTGAACTCGTTACCTCCGAATCCCGGACCACCAGTACCTGCAAGTCATAAATCATAAAAAGCCGCTACAAGAAGTTTCATTTAGGGGAACGGGTCTGATAATGCAAAACGACCGGTCGGGTCGTTACATTCTCCACCTCTTAAATAAACGTTCGTCCTCGAACGGGTCTAGAATCATACCTGAAGTGCTGAATAAGTGTGGATATCTGCTCCGCATGTCCTCCTCGGACTCCCAGGTCGCCTTCTCAACTGGTTGGCCCCTCCACTGGACCTTTACGGCAGAAACACTCTTGGACCTCAACTCGCGGTCCTGTCTATCAATAATAGAAACTAGCTCCTCCTCATATCCCAACCTCTCATCCAACTGAATAGTGCTGAAATCGACCACATGAGAGAAATCGGCGTGGTACCTCCGGAGCATGGATACATAAAAAACTGGGTGAACTCATGATAAACTGGGAGGCAAGGCCAACTCATAAGAAACCTCCCCAACTCACCTCAACACCTCGAATGGACCTATAAACCTCGGGCTCAGCTTGCCGTTCTTCCCAAACCTCATAATACCCTTCATAGGAGAGACTTTCAACAAGACCCTATCTCCCTCCATAAATGATACATCAAGCGCCCTCTGATCTGCGTAACTCTTCTCTCTGGACTGTGCTGTACGAAGCCTCTCCTGAATCAACTTCAATTTCTCCAAGGCATTCCTCACCAGGTCGGTGCCATATAACTTAGCCTCGCTAGGCTCAAACACCCGATCGGAGAACGACATCGCCAACCATACAAAGCCTAAAATGGTGTCATCTCAATGCTGGACTGATAACTATTGTAAGCAAACTCGGCCAAAGGCAAGAATTGGTCCCACTGACCCCCAAAATCAATCACACATGCCCTGAGCATGTCCTCCAATATCTGAACTGTACGCTATAGCTGACCATCAGTCTGAGGGTGAAATGTTGTGCTGAGGTCTATCTGGGTGCCCATGTCACTATGCAATGCTCTCCAGAAGTGCGAGGTGAACTGAGGACCTCGGTCTGATATAATGGACACTGGCACACCATGCAACTGGACTATCTCCCGAATGTAGATATGGGCCAACCTCTCAGATGAATAAGTAGCCACCAGAATGAAATGCGCTGATTTGGTAAATCTATCCACAATGACCCAAACCGCGTCAACCTTCCGCAAAGTCCGAGGCAACCCAACCACGAAGTCCATAGCAATGCGCTCCCATTTCCACTAAGGAATGGGCATCTGCTGAAATAGGCCTCCTGGCCTCTGGTGCTCATACTTAACCTGCTGGCAGTTAAGGCACCTGGGCGCATACTCCACAATGTCCTTCTTCATTCGCCTCCACCAGAAATGCTGCTAAAATCACAATACATCTTCGTAGCACCAGGGTGAATAGAATACCGAGAACTGTGTGCCTCCTCTAGAATCCTCCCCCTCAGGCCATCAACATTAGGAACACATAAGAGACCCTCAAGTCTCAGAACACCATCCTCTCCAATGGTAACCTCCTTGGCCCTACCCTGAACCGCTGTCTCCCGAAGCTCTGCCAAGCACGGGTCATAGAACTTCCGGGCCTTAATCTCTCCCAATAATGAAGACTGAGCAACCACATGTGCCAACACTCGATGAGGCTCTGAAAGATCTCATCTCACCAGGCGATTGGCCAAGGACTGAATGTCCAAGGCCAGAGGTCTGTCCTCCGCTGCAATATAAGCCAAGCTACCCATACTCTCAGCCTTCCTGCTCAAAGCATCTGCCACCACATTAGCCTTGCCCGGGTGATAAAGAATGGTGATATCATAATCCTTCAACAACTCAAGCCATCTGCGGTGCCTCAAATTAAGATCCTTCTGTTTGAATAAGTGTTGCAAGCTACGGTGGTCTATATAAACCTCACAGGATACTCCATACAAATAGTGCCTCTAGATCTTAAGAGCATGAATAATCGCCGCCAACTCCAAATCATGCACAGGGTAATTCTTCTCATGAACCTTTAGCTGGCGTGAAGCATAAGCAATAACTCTCCCCTCCTGCATCAATATACACCCCAAGCCAACGCGTGAAGCATCGCAATATTTCGTGTACATCCCGGAACCGGAAGGCAATACTAGAACTGGCGCTGAGGTCAATGCTATCTTGAGCCTCTGAAAGCTCGCCTCACACTCGTCAGACCATCGAAACAAGGCATTATTCTGAGTAAATCTAGTCAATGGAGCTGCAATAGAAGAGAAACCCTCCAAAAATCGGCGATAATAACCTGCTAGGCCCAAAAAGCTCCTGATCTCTGTAGCTGAAGTAGGATGCGACCAACTCTGAACTGCCTCGATCTTCTGAGGGTCAACCTTGATACCCTCTCCGGATACCACATGCCCCAAAAATGCCACGGAATCCAACCAAAACTCACACTTGGAGAACTTAGCATATAGCTTCTGTTCTCGCAATGTCTGGAGCACAACTCTCAAATGCTGCTCGTGCTCCCCCAGGCTGCGGGAGTAGATCAAAATGTCATCAATGAAGACAATGACGAAGGAATCAATGTACGACCTGAACACCCTATTCATCAAGTCCATGAAGGCTGCTGGGGCATTAGTCAAGCCAAAGGACATCACCATGAACTCATAATGGCCATATCTCGTACGAAAAGCAGTCTTCGGAACATCTGAAGCCCGAATCCTCAACTGATGATATCCTGATCTCAAATCAATCTTAGAAAACACACGAGCACCCTGCAACTGGTCAAACAAATCATCGATGTGCAGCAAGGGATACTTGTTCTTAATGGTAACCTTGTTCAATTGGCGGTAGTCAATACACATTCGCATAGACCCATCCTTCTTTTTCACAAATAGAACTGGAGCACCCCAAGGAGATACACTCGGTCTGATGAACCCCTTAGCTAAAAACTCCTCAAGTTGCTCCTTCAACTCTTTCGGACTGCTCGTGCCGAACCCATCAGCTGATAACTCTGATGCACGTCCTTGCCCCGATACTAGGGACATTGCCTCCTCATATGACCTGGCTCTCCATACTCATAACATTGCCCAGGTGGCACAGTCTGCTGCCCTGGGGCAGATCCCTGAAGGGCTGGAGGGCGATGAGAGCCCTTAGGCATAGCACTGAAATAAGGATTGGAGGATCTCTTATGACTGGAATGACCACTGTATGAACTCTGAATGGCTGGAGGACGGTAGGAACGCTCTGGCATGGCACTGAATCGAGGCCTCGCTGGAACACCTCGAGGAGGTGGTGGAGGTGCTGAATATAAAGGCCTGCTGGGCTGACCACTACTATGCTGACCCCTGCCCCTAGCTGAGGTGCCTCTGAAATCCCCTGAGAACCTAGCCCTCTTGTCCTGTTGACCCTGCTCCCTGCTCCTCAACCGATAACCCCTGATCCTACAAGCAATCTCCACAACGAGCTGATAAGGGGTACCCATCTCCACCTCTCGAACCATGGTGGATCTAATACCTGGATGCAACCCTGCTACAAACCTCCGAACTCTCTCAGCATCGGTGGGTAATATCATAAGAGCATGGCGTGATAGCTCTGAAAATCTGGCCTCATAATCTGTCACGGACATCTGCCCCTGCTCTAACCGCTCAAACTGAGCCCTCAGCTCCTCCCTCTCAGAGGGTGGAATATATCTGTCCAAGAACATTTGTGTGAACTGCTCCCAAGTGATAATAGGAGAATCGGCTGGCCTGCTGAGAATATAAGACTACCACCACCTGCAGGCTCTGTCCTCTAACTGGACTGCAGTGAAGTCCACTCCATGGGACACTAGGATCCCCATGTTATGCAGTCTATACCTGCACCTATCAATGAAGTCCTGGGCATCCTCACCTTGCTCACCCCCGAAGACTAGAGGGTGCGAGCGGGTCCATCTGTCTAACATCTTATGCTGGTCTCCACCCACAACTGGTCTGGGCTCTGGTGCTGCCGCTACAGGCTAGGTACCATCCACGAGCAGTGTACCCGGGGTGGGATGTAATGCTGATACGTCTTGCAGCCTGGGCAGTAAGGGTCTGGGTTCCCCTTCCCGCTTGTGAAGTGACAGGATCTGCTGGAAATAAACCAGCTTGGGACATGGTGTCCATGAATCTCATCATACGGCCCATGGCTGCTTGGAAGCCTGGTGCCGTCATAAAGTCTATGGGTGCCGGATCTGCTTGAGGTATCCTGCTCCTCTAGTATAGGGTTCTCTAGCGGCGGGACCGGCATAGCTCTGGGACGCCCTCGTCCCCTACCACGGGCAGGTGCCCTACCCCTGCCCCTACCACGGCCTCGGGCGGGAGGGGGAAGCACCCTCTCCCGGATCAGGAACATGAGATGCACGCGTCCTCACCATCTGTGAGATAATAGAAGAATGAATTTAGTAAATCATCGTCCGCACGATAGAATTAGAACGAGTAGAGGTTTCCTAACAACCTGTAGCCTCCTGAAGATAAGTGCAGACGTCTCTTTACCGGTACGCAAGACTCAACCGGGTTCGCCCATGACTCGTGAGACTTACGGGAACCTAGTGCTCTGATACCACATTGTCATGACCCAAAATCCCCACGCGGTTCGTGATGGTGCCCAACACCGGGGTCAGGCAAGCCAACGATTGCTTACTAGTGAAGTTTTCCTTAGTAACATACCAACCCCACATATTTCCCAAAAAGTTTTACACTTAACTTATTTAAAATAGAAGCGGAAGCATTTATCAATTAATATAAATACAGCAAAAATGAGTGTGATCCAATACATATATACAGTCCCAAAAATAAAATCTACTAAGTGTGTGCCAGGAACAAGTGTCACAAGTCAATGGGCGATTAGTAGAATATACAAAAGAAGATACAAGAGGTACTGCTGTCTGAAAAGATGTAGACAGGAATAAACAAAAGATTACTCCATAGCATAGCTGGGAATCGCCAAGGGAGGCAGCTCACTATGGAGTCAGGTCCGGAATCTGTCAAGCTCCGATCGGATAACTAGAAATACCAGCCCCAGAACCTGTACAGTTAAGTACAGAAGAGCAGCATGAGTACATAAATATATATATGTACCCAGTGAGTATCGCGCCTAACCTCGAAGAGGTAGTGACGAGAAGTCGACATGACACACACTAAGGTCCAACAGTATAAATCAACAGAATTTAATAAAAACAGTAGGCATGTAAGGTAGTGAAGTGAAGCAACAAGTATACATATGTAAGATACTGAAATCCAGGAAGAATACTGAGGATAAGTAAAACAATTACCACTTCACTTTTTCCCAAATATCTGTCAGATCAATTTCATAAAATTTAATAACAAATAAAGCATACGCATGTAGGGGTGAGGACACTCGGCCGGAGTCACTGGATAGTCACGCTCGTGCACTGTTGAAGGATCGATCGGCCCGTCCCAAAAGTGCATCTCACAAGCTCTCTATGCACTGCCGAAGGATCGATCAGCCCGTCCCAAAAGTGCATATCTCAACCTCTTTACGCACTGCCAAAGGATCAATCGGCCCGTCCTAAAGTGCGTCTCTCAATCTCTCCATGCACTGCCGAGGGATCGACCGGCCCGTCCCAAAAGTGCATCTCTCAATCTCTCTACGCACTGCCGAATGATCGATCGGCCTGTCCCAAAAGTGCGTCTCTCAATAGAGTGGGGGAAATCACACTCCACTCGCGGAATACAATTTGTGAAGCAGTCACATGCACATACATTATTCCTTTTAAAAGAGAATCCCTTTCTATAATCAAATTTCTTACAAGTTTTTCTCAAATTTCATAACTTCGGGAATGTAAACAATTTGAAATGTAAATTCAGCATGCGAATAGTTCATATCAAATAAAACACAAGGCATGATGTGGGCCTAACTACCCGGACATAGTAGAAGTAGTCACTACGTGCGGACTCTCGTCACTTTGTACGCACGTAGCCCCATAAATTATCACATATAGCATTTAAATCACCTAGGGGAGGGACAATTACCCCTGACAAGGTTCAAAAGGAGACTCACCTCGTGACGAAACCACTCCTCGGATCAAGGATGTGCCCGAATCTCCGAAACCTACTTTCGACGGCTCGCAACTAGCCAAATATAGTATAATTACATCAATGCATGCTCAAAAATAGGAAAAATTATCCTAATTTTTCAATAACCCAACATTCTTGAGAAATTCCCAAAATCCAACCCAGACCCGCACGCTCGGATTCCAAAAATTCTCGAAGGAGTCACTCACCCAAAGCCTAAGGATCATAATTATGTGATTTATACTTGAATTCATGGACTTAAACGGATAATTCACAAGTTCTTCAAAAGCCCTAAGGTTACTACCCAATTTCATGCATTTGATATTTTAAAAGAGAGATTAACTAGGAATTTATGTTTAAAACTAGTGTAAAATAAGGAATTTACTTACCTTGGAAGTAGGTTGGGTGACCCCCTCTTGGAAGCTCTCACTTACTCAAGGAAGAAGATGGAAATGGGGAAAAATGACCCAAATCCCGTATATAAGTTAACTGCCCAGCTATTCCTTAATCGTGATCGCGACATGGGGCCTGCGATCGCGAAAGCCAATTGGCCAGGCCTCTACGAACGCAGAGGAGGTCCTGCGATCGCAAAGGGCAATTATGCCTGGCCCCGATCTAACTCTATGCGAACGCGAGGAAGAGGATGCGATCGTGAAGGCAAGGGACCCAACCTTCTGCGATTGCGAAGAGCAATCAGCAGCCCAGCCCAATTCCTTCTCCGCGATCGCGACCCTCCCTCCGCGATCGTGAAGAAGGAAACCAGACAGCAAAAAATTTGGTTTTTCAAACTTAGCTCCCGGGGGTCCAAAACTCACCCGAGCCCCTCATTAGAGCCAAGAAATTTATACCTTAAGTGGGACGAGAGTGGCTTGAGCTTAAGTTTTGGTGGCTCGATAATCGAAGGCTTAGCGGGAGGGATGACTCTATTCTCTAATTCAAGAGAAATCTTCTTTGGTGCATAAGTTTAAGACCTAATCCCTTCGAATGCCTTCACGTATTCCACGTATCCTTCCATGTCTTCACCATCAAAATTCATCAAAATAGCCGCCAATGCCTCACCCAGGCATTCCTCTTCCATCTTCACCTCGACTGCATCCTCTATCTGATCAACAACATCAATGACTGAGATACTTTCATATGCATGTGACAATTTCATACCCTTACCCGCTTGAAAGGTAACTTCTTCATCATTAACTCGGAACTTGATCTCATTTTGTTCCGAGTCCATGAGTGATCTCCCGGTAGGAAGGAATGGTCTCCCCAAGATGATAGGGATCTCTTTATCAAGAGCATAATCGAGAATAACAAAGTCGGCACGGAGGAGAAACTTTCCCACTTTCACAAGCACATCATCCACTATTCCCACCGGTCGCTTTATTGAACGGTCGGCAATTTCCAATCTCATTCTTGTAGGGTCTTCTTTCTTTTGGACGGCGGTTGCTGAAATGATGGAACTAAACTGATGACTAACATTCACCACTTCATTCTTGGTGGTTTTCTGTTTAGTGATTAAGTCTTTCAAGTACTTAGGAAAACACATCTGTTGAAATGCTTCCACAAATGGAATTTTCACCAATAATTACTTCAGGATGTCATAGAACTTCTCGAGTTTGCTATCATCAACCTTTATAGGATGTCTTTAAGGGAAAGGAGGAGGACGTCTAGGAATGGGTTCTAGATTTTTTGGTGCCTCTATTACCTTTTCCTTAACCTCTTCATGGTTCACTTCTTGAGTTCTCACCTTCTTCGGGAGTCGTTCAACTTCAACAACAATTGGCACCTCAACTTGTGCCTCGACTTCTTGTTCAGAATCTTCCACTTCGACCGCTTGTTCATTCTCTCCTTGAAGTAGTTTCCCACTTCGAGTTGTAATTTCCATACAATGAGAAGTTGGACCACTCCCACTACCTTTTAGGTTTGCAATTGTTAACTTGGGCGCGTGTCTTTTTTCCTCGAATTTTGTTCTCTTGAGAGATCTCTCATTTGCATCTCCAAATTTTGAATAGATGCGGTGTGAGAACCCACAATCTCGGTCATATTCTTCATTGAAATGTCAGATCTCTCTTGATTTTGCAATACTCGTTCAAGCATGTTTTTCGACTTGGACTCGCTTGAAGAACTTCCTTCCAATGCGGAGAGTTAGAATATTGCCCTTTTGGTGGAACATAGGGGTTTGAACTCCAATTTGAAAAATTGTTGTTGTTGTGACTCAAATTTCCTTGATTTGAACTACCTTGGTCGTTTTGACACTGTTGGTTGCCTTGCCCTTGTGGGTTAGACCTCCATTGGTGTTGTTGTCCTGAACCTTGGTAGGGTTGTCTTTGATATCCTACTTGAGAATTGTTGACATAATTCGCTTCTTCGTAATCCTCATTTGACATGGATTGCACATCTTCCACAACATTCACCTTTTTTGATTGTCTTTCAGTGAAACTTTTTTGTCAACACATTGACATTGGTGGAAAGCCCGGCAATTACTTGATCTCTTTCTTGGTTTTCCTTAACCATCTTGATCAAGGAAGGAGTACCATATACAGTTCCACCCGTGGTGTCTTCCGAGTGCCAAGCTTGGTTATGTTCTGCCATCTTGTCAAGGATTTGTGTGCCCCTTGCAAATATGTTTTATTCATAAAGGATCCATCCATTGCATTTTTGGCTATGTATTGGTTCATAGGATCCAAGACCATGTAAAAATTCTCCAACAAAATATTATCCGAAAACCCATGGATCAGTAACCTCACCAAGTATAACTTGAATCTATCCCATTCCTCTTACCAGCAAAGCTCAGACAAGTTCGGGACAAGTATGGATGGAATTAGGAGGTAGATTTTGGATCCACTGTCTTGCCTCTCCAGTTAGAGAGTACTTGAACACCCTCAACATTAGGGCATCATCTGAGACATGATTCTGCGTGTGCATGGTGCACACACCCAAAATTTCTGAGATGTTGTGTCGGATCATCTTTTATGGAATTTTGGAAGAACCCCTCTGTCTTTAGCATTAAGATTAGACTGTGTTCCACTTTGAAGGTGGCAACATCAACTTTTGGAGGGACAATGACAGTTGTATCCTCAACATATTCATCTATATACGCAATAATATTCTCTTCTTCCGGCTCGCCCATGTTTTCCTAATGACACCAAGCAAAGCAAGCAAAGTGTGATGGAATAGAAGAAGGCGCAAAGTAAAGAATGCACTAATTAGTAATTTCAAAACCGTATTCCCAGGCAATGACACCAAAATTTGATACGCTCAAATTACACTTAAATAAATGTTGTAAGACGGTCGATGTCAAATATAATAACCTAACTAGGTTGGGGTCGAATTCCACAAGGAATAGGTTTGAAAAGTTTACTTGAGTAGTGTGAAACTTTATTTAAGTCGTAATCCTACTCTGTTAGTTTAAAAACAGAGTGTTGTAATTGTGAATTATCAAGAAATACCTTTAAGAGAATATGATTAATTAAGTTAAGGAAACCAAGGTTGTGTGCCCATCAATGAATGGAATGCTATTGGTGTTAATATGATATATTTCTAATGGAAGGTCCTTTAATATGCAAATGATTCCTAAATGACTACCCAATATTTTCCAATAAGTAGGTATTATTTCCTCTTTATGATTTTCCCAAATATAAAAGAGTTACAATTAAGAAAAACCAATATATGCCAAATAGAACCCACTTATTCCTAAGCAATTCTATTAAACAAGGTTTAAAGCTTTGAGTTTTTCTATTCAATTCTACCAAACCCTAATCCACTTTTCCAAGAAAAGGTATAGTAAAATGGCACTAGTCAATGTTTGCAACCATCAACAATAAATGAAGCATGAGAGAAGAATAGATATCGACCAACAATTTAATATATATATATATTAAATGGAAAACACCCATTAACATTACCACCATTTAGGGTCCACAACCTTAGTATTTAAAGCTAGCTACTCATATTTGAACCCAAGAACAAATCAATAACTAAAGTCATAAAGCTTACAAAGATGAAAAGATTCTCTCTTCAAAAGCTTCCAAAATAATGGTGTATTCAATTCTCTAAGTGTAGCCTCTTTTTCAGACAAGATGGTTCCAAATAACCCTAGTCATTCTATTTATAATGGGCTAAAAGTCGTGGTAAAAAAGTGACAAAAATAAACCTGTAGATCACGTCTGTGATCGCACAATGGGTCGCAGAAGGCTTTCGCGGTCCACACATCTTCATTTCCTTCGCGAAATTGATCACCCTATTTTCTAGGTTTCCATCGCATTTTGTTTATGCCTTCCGCATATATATTTCGCGACCGCATATCGTACTACAAAGTCTCTTCTTCAGTGAATTTTTTTTGCATTTGTGCGATGAATATGCGGTCCGCACAAGAGTTATGCGACCACACAATGGATCGCATAATATACTCTCAGAACTGGGATGGTCTGCTTCACTCTACGATTGGTCTGCGGCCCGCACATCACTTTTGCGGTAGCAGACCTGCCGCATTTCTGCCTTTCCATGGGTTTTTGTCATCTTTTTAGTGTTCTTGGCTCTTCAAGTCTGGTTATCTGTAAAACACCAAAACTACATAAGAAATGACTTATAATGCTTCAAACGATGAGATAAAGTCTACATAATTAGTATCAAAAGTGTCGCAATATTATGGCACAAGCAGGCTCACCGATATAGCATTTGCCAACTTACAGTTACATAGTACGAGTTGAGCTATGCTGTCCCATGACAGTTATAGAAACAATTAGTTCAGCCAAGTCGGCCTATGTATATTCTAGTTTTCGTCGAATGATCATGAGTTGCGAGTGGTTACGACACTGAGTTCCAGCCACGCCTCCCCAGGTTTGGGGCATGACATTGGGAGTTCGTCCTGCATACATAGGTGAAGGATGCGTAATTGTCAATGATATGAAGAGAAATGTAGCGGACTTTGTGGCAAGATGTCTAAATTGTCAGCAAGTGAAGGACGGACACCAAAGGCCCAGTGAGTTTACACATAACATAGAAATTTTGATATGAAAATGGGAGATGGTAAATATGGACTTTCTTGTGGGACTACCTCGCACTCCTCGCAAGTTCGGCTCAATTTGGGTGATTGTGGACCGACTCACAAAATCAACACACTTCTTACCTGTTAAGGCTACCAATACCGCGGAGCAGTATGCTCAGTTGTATATCAAGGAAATAGTCAGGTTGCATGGTGCTCCAGTTTCTATCATTTCTGATCGGGTGGCATTGTTAACGGCTATTTTTGGAAGAAATTTCAGCAAGGTTTGGGTACTCAGGTGAATCTTATTACTCACGTTCACTCGAAGACTGGCGGGCAGGAAGAGCGGACTATTCAGACGCTTTAAGATATGTTGCGTGCTTATGTTTTAGACTTCATGGATAGCTGGGATGATCACTTTCCACTCTCGTATAATTTTCTTACAACAACAGTTATCATACTAGTATTCAGATGCCATCGTTCGAGGCTTTATATTGTGGGATATGTAAATCTCCTATTGGGTGGTTTGAGATGGGGGAAGCGAAATTGATAGGACCGGACCTCGTGCATCCTGCTATGGGGAAGGTTAAGTTCATTAAGGATAGGTTGGAAACTGCTCGAAGCCGTCAAAAGTCCTATTCGGATGTGCGTTGTAGGGATTTGGAGTTTAAAAATGATGATTGGGTGTTTTCCATGAAGGGAATAATGTGGTTTACTAAGAAAGGGAAGTTAATTCCACGGTACGCTTGACCATAAAAAATCATTCATAGGATTGGTCAGGTGGCGTACAAGCTTGAACTACCTCCAGAGATGACCTTAGTTCAATCGGTGTTTCACGTATCCATGTTAAAGAAGGTCGTTGGAGATCCGTCGCTTGTTGTACTAGTTGAGACTGTTGAGGTTAATGAAGAACTGACCTTTGAAGAAATTCCAGTTTCTATTTTTGATAGGCAAGTCCGAAAGCTAAGAAATAAAGAAATAGCCTCCGCGAAAGTACTGTGGTAAAACCAACTGGTGGAAGAGGCCACATGGGAGGACAGGGAAGAAATGAAGAAGAAGCACACTCATTTGTTTTAATAGCTATGTAATTGTATCTATAAAATTGTTGCCTATGAATTATGTATCACTTGTATAGTTGATGTTAAGGGTTTTCCTTTCTGGTGATATGTTTCTTATGAGGCCATGGATGGTATTATTTTTGTGTTATGTTGCATCATTTGGTTACGTATATGTTGTTAGGATTTGTTTCTGGGATTCTCTGACAGGTCGATAGGACCAGTTACAAGGGAAACTCTACCAAAATTTTTGGGAATTTGGGGAGTCAGTCAAAATTTGGAACTGTTGGTGTTTAAAGTGATAGTCAAGTAATATTGAATGCTAGTGGAGGATTTAGACCCTCATTCGAGGATGAATGATCTTAAGCCGGGCAGGATGTAAGGCCCCGTGAAATTTCACCTAGAACTCGAGGTCTTGTAGTGCCGAGGTAAGCTAATGTGTTTGAGGTAAGCGAGTTGCGGTACAGACTTTTGGGGTTGCTCAGTGCGTCGAGGAGTTGAAGGAAAAAGTTTACAAAGCATGGAAGTTCTGCGGTCGATTAGGCGACGGCAGATCTAGTTTGCGGGCCGCAGAGTGAAGCAGAAGATTTTCCAATTTTCAGGACCATTATTCGGGCTATTATGCGGCCACAAAGCCATTTTGCGGGCCCCAGATCCCATCACAGAACCGGCTTGAGAAATTTTGGAAGGAGGTTCTAAGGTCCATTATGTGACCATATAATTGGTCTACGGACCCCATACCTATCTCAGGGTGAAGCAAAAACGCCCAGTTCTGGAGGGACACTATGTGGTCCATTTTGCGGACCACAGAAGTGTTAAGTGGTCGCATATGCGACTGCAAATCTACATAGGGGATTCATTTTTGAATTTTATAAACCGACACCATTTCGTTTATCTAGCCGGAGGGTTCATTTTTGGGGGATTACCTGACATTTTAGAGAGAGGGAGAAAGTTATCCTAGAGAGAGGAAAGGGAGTACTAAGGATTTCTCTACTCCACGTTGATTTAACCTTTGAATTTATTGAAAAGGAACTTGCTAGGGCTTCAAAAAGGTTAGAATTTCTCCCCCAATTCTGCAATTTCGGGTCTGTCAGTGTAGCTTGGCAATAGCCAGCCCTTTTGTAGGAAAACTTTCGTATCTATGATATAG
>MDKI01190747.1:0-70432 GCA_005239505.1 Nicotiana paniculata
ATATATATATATATATATATATATATATATATAGAGAGAGAGAGAGAGAGAGAGAGAGAGATTGCGAGACGAGCCTCGACTCAACTGTTTTAAGATGACATTGCAAACGTGCTTGTGTTGTAAAAACTTTTTGTGTAATAAGTATTCAAACTTTTCCCCGTCATGCTATGTTGTTACTTGGTGATGTGTTGAAGTTATGGAATGTGTGTTAGATCGCCAAAGCATGTGAGAACCTCTATATGCCCATGATTCATGTTTTCTCTCGTGTGTACTGACATCTTGAAATGAAAGGATTGTTGATGAAATTGATATTAATGTAAATTATGTGTGGGAAATATGGAATAAGATGATTGATGGAAAAATGGAAATGTCTTGAGTAAGATGGCCTAGTTGATCGCGACGAGATCGGACACCATGCCACACACATGGTGGTATTGTGCAGAAAAACAACTGAAACCGAAATTGAAATGGGAATTGATAATGTGGAAAAATGTCTCCAAGGGAGATGACCTAGTCGGTCGGGTCGTGACCGGACTCCGTGTCATGAGCACGGTGGTATTATGAATAGTTGCATTGTGAACAATGGTATTGTAGATAGTGGTACTGTGGATAGTGGTATTAGCAGTGCTAAAGATCTCCCTACTAAAAATGTATATTACATTCGTATTTCGAAGATTGTTATGTTTCAATTGTGTATGTAGATATTATTGACTGTGACTTGTTGTTTCTATGGCTTTAATTTTCTTTTATGGTTATTCTATTTTGAAAGATGATTTTTATCCTTACATACTAGTACTATTCGACAGTACTAACGTCCTTTTTGCTGGGGGAGCTGCATCTTTAATGGATGCAGGTGGTTCCACAGTAGGCGGCAGTGACCAGCGATAGCGGTAATGTTCCTTCCAGCTAACTTGGCGATTCCTACTTCATTTCGGGGTCCTATGTCATTTGGTTATCATGCACTTTTCATTTGAGGTATAGCCAGAGCCTTGTTTCCGACATTTCCATTTATCTTCAATTTTATTTAGAGGCTCCGTAGACAGGTTGTGGGTGGTGTCGGGTATTGAAATTGGATTAGAAAATGTTGGTATTTAGAAAATATGTTTTCTTCATATCTAATAATTGTAATAATTTGGTAATTATGGCTGAAACTGCTAATGGAAACAAAAATAAAAGTTGTTAATGATATATTTACAAAGTATGATTAGTGGAGTTCACCTCCTCATTATTCACGAATTAGTTTGGGTAGAATAAAACCTATTAGGCTTGCTCAATCGGGTTTAATCGGTTGAGCGTCGGCCGCGTCCCTCGGTTTTGGGGCGTGACAAACTTGGTATCAGAGACTAAGGTTTTAAAGTGTTCTAGGATGTCTCGGAGCCATGTCTAGTAGAGTCCTTCTTAAACATTTAGGAATTTCACCCTTCTTTGACTGTCCATATCTTGCGGTAGAACTCAAGATGGGGAGCTAATTTCCTCACTATGTCTTATCCTCAAGACGAGTAATCTTGATACCATAATCAACGATATTGAAGCAGTAAGGGAATGATCCCACCAGTGAATCCGAGGGAGATTGATCAAGAATTTGTTAGGAGAATGTACCGAGTCATGTGAGGATTGGTAGAACATGTTGCTAAGGGGAGTGCCCTTGTCCCTATTAATGTCACTGCACTACCAGATCATGTAGTATGCCAGTATGTCACCAACGTACGTTAGGGAGGTGGAGTCGAGGGGCATCGATTAAGATATTTCCCTGTCAACCTAATATCACCAAGTAATTCACTCCTTAGAGCATCATCATGAACAACACAAAGATTTCATTTGTTGTATATTATATGTACATCAATATTGAAGAGATCTTATAAACATGGTTTTAACAAAATGTGAATCACAAAACATTGCATGCACCTACTCTTTGAACGAGACCCATTATTCGTCAATCCACTCTACCACCAATTATCTTATTTACATCCTCTTATGGGATTGAGCTCCATAATTATGGCCTTGAACTGAGTAATAACTCTAGGATTAATACTTCCCCACTCGCTCTCCCAAAATTCTCAATAAGGTACTATACCTGACGAGTTTCTTACAGAACCTTTTATTTAAATGGACAACATCTGCTCACTTGTGCATATGCAGACAATGTCGTAAACTTTACCTATGTGGTGTCAAGTTCCATGTAAATCATCCTAGTGTTGCGATCCCTCTCGAGTCACTCCTCTTCTCACTGGTGTATATGGCTTCTATGGTTTGAATAGTCACTCTACTCCCTTGCAAATATCATCATGAAACCTTCTCAATGTGTAGTAATATAAGAGCATACCTTAACACATATCATATGAGTGTGTGTTGATCAAAGTGGTCATTGTGGGCATAAAGTCTCTCTGGAAAATTAAGATCCTCACATCTCCGTCATAGGAAGACTCTTGTGTCTCCATCATAGTGTAACTCTCATGTCCATTTGGGGTATCCCATAGCAAGTAGCTCAGTTTGTTCCCAGTATTGTGGTTGCCCGTGACGTGGTCTTGTGCAACAGTTAGGAATCAATATAGCAGAAGCATGTCCAGCTCATAAGAATTTTTTTATTTTCTCTTTACACCTCCACAACATGTGTTAATTGTGTTCCTTAGTTAGTGAATTCATTGTGCTAGTTTCCCAACACTTGTTCGATAACTATGAGAGAACGCGACCTTCTATGTGTCACTATAACACTTCCTTTCTCATAAGGACCCTAAATAAGCTCTTCGTCAAGACCAAATGCATCTTTGGGGATTATCATATCACAACGCCTACTTCTTATGTTTTCCTATTTTTTATTAGCATCTGGGTACATCTCGAGTCAAAGTCTACGGAGAACTCATTATGAACATCTGCAAACCTTCCATGATCAGTTTATACTGTCTCATTGGGTGTCGTTGCCTTTGCGCACTCGACTTCTAGAATCATTGATTACGTCATTATCATATGTGGGGAGTTTTGCTACCCTTGGCATCCTACCTCCTTGGGTGCATATGAGTTTTATTTGTCTCCCCTCCCCCTCCCCCCCCCCCCTGGAGCATCTTGTTAACCATTAGAACCCCTCTAACCAATACATGATTTCATCCCCATATCAAGATGTACTAACTATATGGTTTCACTCGTAAAGAGTTGAGATTAGATGCTTCCAGGTTTTTGCACATATCATAAGCATACTGATTCAGGAGACAAGTTGTCGTATCTTTAGTTACCTCATATCGGGTCAATCATCGGGAAGGGTTAAGTTGTTTGGATTATGATAATCGCACATGTGTTTGACTTCTTTTTCACCTTCATGCGCTTGTGGCATAGATTCCTTGTGTCAGTTAATGTTAGGAGTGTAATTCAACTTCATGTGATCATTTTGAAGTCTCTATCACATCCATGTTGCAAGAATCTTACCATTTTGAGCTAAACCAATTTTCCTTACACTCAAGGAGACAACCGGTGTAACATACTTGACCACTTCTCCGTAGAGCTTACTATTGTCGGGCAAGGTAATGGTATCAAGGTATATATTAAATGGAGCAATCGTTACTATCTCCTGCATAACTCGTCGTCTCCAAGGAATAACTGGTGCTAGCGTCCTCATCCTCCCGATCATGCCTTCCATGTATCTCATGACTAGAAAGGCCCATTTCTTTTAGATCTCAAGATCACGTACATGGTTTCCACCTCATCCATGCATGCTAGTTACCTTTATGCCTCATTTGTCTAATAATTGATGCCGTCACAAAGATAAACCACGTCAGCATATTTAGTAGTAATCCTCGTGTCTCTTAGCATATAACCCCCTGAAATACTGTGCTCAGCACCTTAATGGATTCCTAAGTAATTCCAGCCCAATCTTGAACTCCGTTGTTCCTCATTGAATTAAATCTATTAGGTATTGAAGGTTCAAATATGTCAAAGAGGAAGCATCACCGTGTGGTCACATATGTTCGATAGGTAATTTTATGGTCAGTTTATGATAGCACATCTTAGAGTAATCATTGAAGGTCATCAAAGGTTTAGTGTGGGTGTTCGCGTAGAGATTTAGAATTTAGGAGGGTGAACAAGTTATTCTCAATATTTTTCCCCTAAGATGTTATGTGAATTGGCAATGAAGGTGAAGTAAGTGTAGTTCACATTAGGCCACCTTGAAGGCCGATAGTGTCGTGGTTTTGATTTGAAAGGTACTTCCTAGGTGTAGATTATGTCCAGGTATCATCATAACAATATAGTGCTTATAATGCAAAAATTAGTGTTAGTGATATATATACATTGTGGTGCTTTTTCGAGTTGTGGATGTGTTGTTAGGATGGTTTTGGTGGTTCTCTGGCAGGTGGATAGGCCTAGCTACAAAGGAGACTCTTGCGAAATTTCTGAAAAATTTGGGAGTTAGTAAGAATTTAGGGACTTGAAGTAGGTGAGAAAAGAGATATATTATGATAAGTGTTTGGGGCGGACTCTACTTCTCATTCGAGGACAAATGATCGTAAGTGGGGGAGAATGTAAGGTCTCGGAAAATTTCGTTGTGTAATTTAAGGTCTTGTGGTGTCGAGTTAGACTAAAGTGTTTAGAGATAGTAAATTTATCCTCGCGGCAAGAAAGCTTGCTGTGGTTCGAACTTTTTTCATTGAACAATACGTTTCTGGGCTGAAGGAAAACATTTTGGAAATAAGTGCATTTATTCGGTCCATTACGCGGCCGCATAATCACTCTGCAGACCGCATAATGACCGCAAAGTGAAGCAGAAGCTGGCCTAAGTTGAAGGGCATTATGCGGCGCATTATGCGACCACATATAAGTTCTGCGGTGCATTTTGCGACCGCATAATAGGTCTACGTACCGCAGACCTGCCGCAAACCCAACCCAAAACAACCCAGTTCTGAGCATCAATTATGGGACCACTTTACGGTCCGTATAATCATTATGCAGTCGCATATGCGGCCGCAGATCTAAGTCAGAGGGTCCATTTTCTATTTTTATAACCCGACCCTATTTTAATATATTTGGGGCTTCATTTAGGGCGATACTCTGATCATTTTAGAGAGAGTTGAGAGCAATATAGAGAGAGAAATCTCAACCTACACACTAAAACACATCAACCTTGCAAAAACCTTTGAAGATATTCAAGTGAGGCAGCTAATTCTTGGCCCTAAGAGGTAAGGCTTCATCACCGTAACTCTTAATTTTGGAAATCTAGTAAAAAGGGGATAATTAGGAAGACAAATCTTGAGTGTGGGGATGGATATCTTGCATGCATGTGTTCTTAAAATATGTGGGGAGGTTGTGAGCTAAGAATGGGTTGAAGAGTGGTATAATCTTTCATAAAAAGGGGCTTAAAATCCTTACTACACATATAGTGTTTGATGGAATGCTCTAGTGAGCTAGAATTACAATTATCTTTCTAACTTTAGGTTCAATTTTATTGAATTATTAGAATAGATTGAGGATGCTAAACCGTAATCGTCTAAAAGTACTAAAGAAAGCTCAACTAGGTATGTTGGCTAAACTTTATCTCTCGTAATGGAATTCTATAATGTTTTTCGTAAAGTTGAAGTATAATCAGCTCAAAATTTCTAATTTCTACATTTCGGGTCATACCGTATGAACTTATAAACTTGATTATTCTGAATGAGCTTGTTGACGAAAGATAGAGGTTTAAAGTATGGTTGCTTTTTAAAATAGTATGTCTTTGAGTCGTATTCTAAATGAAAACTAGTATACCAATTGGGAGAGGAAAACTCGAGGTACTTATTACTCCTAAATGCCTGTATGTGTACTAAATGCCTTGATTGAGTGATTTTAGCCGATGATAAACTATAAAGATACTTGAAAATGAAGTAAATAAACTGGGAAATAGAGCGTGGATAACATATATACTTGTGCCTAGCGAGGCCTATGAAATGAGAATATATATATATATATATATATATATATATTGCGATCCGAACCTCGACTCAACTATTTTAAGATGACATTTCAAACGTGCTTGTGTTGTAAAAACTTTATGTTTAATAAGTATTCATACGTTTCCCCGTCATGCTATGTTGTTACTTGGTGATGTGTTAAAGTTATTGAATGTGTGTTAGGTTTCCAAAGTATGTGAGAACCTCTATATGCCCATGATTCATGTTTTCTCTCATGTGTACTGACATCTTGAATTGAAAGGATTGTTGATGAATATGATATTAATGTGAAATATGTGTGGGAAATATGGAATGAGATGATTGATGGAAAAATGGAAATGTCTTGAGTAAGACGGCCTAGCTGATCGGGCCGAGATCGGACACCATGCCGCACACATGGTGGTATTGTGCAAAAAAACAACTGAAACTGAAATTAAAATGGAAATTGATATTGTGGGAAAATGTCTCCAAGGGAGATGACCTAGCCAGTCGGGTCGTGACCGGACTCCGTGTCAAGAGCACGATGGTATTATGAATAGTTGCATTGTGAACAGTGGTATTGTGGACAGTGGTACTGTGGATTGTGGTATTAGCAGTGCTAAAGATCTCCCTACTAAAAATGTGTATTAGATTCGTATTTCGAAGATTGTTATGTTTCAATTGTGCATGTACATATTATTGACTATGACTTGTTGTTTTTATGGCTTTCCCTTTCTTGTATGGTTATTCTATTTTGAAAGGTGATTTTTAGCTTTAAATACTAGTACTATTCGACAGGACTAACGTCCCTTTTGTTGGGGGTGCTGCATCTTTAATGGATGCAGGTGGTTCCACAGTAGGTGGCAGTGATCAGCAATAACGGTATGTTCCTTCCAGCTAACTTAGTAATCCCTACTTCATTTCGGGGTCCTGTGTTATTTTGTTATCGTGCACTTTTCATTTGAGGTATAGCCGTCAACTTTGCCGGTATTTTCATATTTCTCTTCAGTTGTATTTAGAGGCTTCGTAGACATGTTATGGGTGGTGTCGGGAATTGGAATTGGATTAGAAAATGTTGGTATTTGGCAAATATGTTTTCTTCATATATAATAATTTTAGTAATTTGGTTATTATGGATGAAACTGTCAATGGAAACAAAAACGAAAGTTGTTAATGATATATTTACAAAGTATAATTAGTGGAGTTCACCTCCTCTTTATTCACGAATTAGTTTGGGCAGAATAAAACCTATCAGGCTTGCTCAGTCGAGTTTACTCGGTTGAGCGCCGATCGCGCCCCTCGGTTTTGGGGCGTGACACTTTTGCACATTGAATGTTATCTCTTCATCATTCAGTATTTATCTCTCGAGTTTCACAATCGATTTGAGCTCTCCCCATGCCCAAGAATGTCCTTCCCAAAATTATGGGAATCTCTTCGTCAACCCGGCAGTCCAAAATGACAAAATCTACTGGAAACACAAACCTTCCAACCTGCACCAGTACATCATCAACTATACCTTATGGCCTCTTCACTGTTCGGTCGGGAAACTATAGTGTCATGGACATATGTCTTGCTCTTCCGATGCATAGTCTTTTATAGATAGCCAAGGGCATCAAGTTTATGCTCGTTCCCAAATCACACAATGCTTTAGCAAAAGTATAGCTGCCTATTGTGCATGGGATTGTGAAACTCCCTGGGTCAGACAACTTCTCAACTCCCCGATGATCATGTTGATTACGTGTTGGGGCTGCTTTTATTCGACCTATTTGTTGGCATCCCTGTTTCTGAAGTGATTTTGGCTCGCTCACTTAGGAATTCTCGAACGTGCCCATTGTTGAGCAACTGAGCTACTTCTTCTCTTAGCTGTTGGCAATCTTCTGTCCTATGACTGTGAATATCGTGGTACTTACACACCAAACTAGGATCTCTCTAGGTAGGTCCGGACTACAACAGTCTTGGAGACTTAGTCTCTTTGATGCGTCCTATGGTCGACAATATACTTGCAGCGTCTGCGTTGAAATTATACTCCGATAATTTTGGTACCTCCCTACTCCCAAGCGACTTGTCAAACCCGTTCTTGCTCATCAAGACATGGTTGCTCGGTCCTCGATCATTTCTCTTGTGGTTCCTTGTTGGACGGTGCCTAGATCCGTATGGCCGGTATCTATCTTGGACAAGCCTCGGCTGCTGATCGATGATTCTCTTAGACCTGTCATCGGTTCTGACGGGGTAAACAGGCCCTGAAGGGACCCCGAGCTGGTCTTCCTCGACTTATATCTTCGATTCATACCTGTTGTGGATGTCGACCCCGGTACTCCACCAAGTTTTTGTTTAGCTATTGAGAAGCCACAGAACTTCGGGGGCTCAGTCTTTGACTAAATGCCTGAACGTCCCAATCATCCGCAATCGATGGCAGATCTATATGTTCCATCAGGAACCTCGACACAAACTCCCTAAGCATCTCGTTATCTCTCTCCTTGACCTTTAAAGGGTCTGACTTCCTAGTCTTGACCTTGATGGAGTCGACACGCCTTTACAAAAGTATCTGCCAGCATGGCAAACGAGTTAATATAATTCGGAGGCAAGTTATGTTACCATAGCATTGCTCCCTTGGACAAGGTTTTCCCAAATATTTTCAGCAGCACCCACTCAATGTCGGCGTGTTCCAGGTCAATCCCTTTGATTTTGCATGTATAGGAGGTAACATGATCATTATGATCCGTGGTCCCATTAGACTTGGGAATGTTGGACATTCGAAACCTCTTCAGGATCGGCTTCGGTGCCGCTCTCGGTGGAAAAGGCTTCTGAATGAACTTTTTGGAATCCGGCCCCTTCAATATCGGTGGCGCTCCGCGGATCTGATCGACCTTGGACTTATATGTTTGCACCTTTTCTCCATTGGCATCTATCTTTTTCTTGCTAGACTCCACTCATTTTTTCAATTCTTCTAGCATCTTCATCACCTATGAAGTTTCCCCGTGCGCGAGCTCACCCGGTTCCACGGCAACTTGTTCATCCTTTCGAGTATTTTTCTAGGACTGCTCGGGCTCAACCCTATTAGGACATGGCTCTGGTTTTGTAACTGGTCTATCGCTGCTTAGTAAGCCTGCAACATTTTGAAAATAAACCATAGGCTCATCCCATCACCTTGACCTTCGAATGCCTCCTGAGCTGCTAGTCAAGGTACGCAGTGAACGTTGTTTTCGGGATCACTCAGTAGATTGACGTTGATGGTAACATGTGATTTAGCATCAACCGGGTCGACGGAGGGGATACCATTGGGAACAACATGGGGCACATCATTTCTACCTATCACATTATTGTTCTTGCCCAGATGGCTTGACTCAACGTCAACTTTCAAGTGAGAAGACTAAGAATTTGACATCCTTAGGCTAATCTGGAATCAAAACTTAAAGAAGAAGCGTAAAACAGGGTTTTCTATGAAATCCATATCAAATCACCACTATTATCCTTAGCCCCACGATAGGCGCCAAACTATTTACCCTAAAAAAGAAGTAACAATTAAATTTGTACGCGGTTAAAGGATATGAGATTTAATTTAATATGAATGATATAGAACAAAAAATAATTAAGTTAAAGAAAAAATGACGATCAAACCAATTATAATGTGATGATCAAGCCTGATCTCATGTTGAACGCTGAAGTTCGATCTCGACCGGACCCTCGATATAACATCGGTTGCGATTATAGAAGAGAATAATTAAGGAACACTTTGAATAGTATCTAGAAGACAAAAATAAACTTTTATTACTTTGATTTTCATGTTAACAATGTGCCAAAATAAAAGAAACTTTCCCCTTTATATTATAGGGGAATTTCAGTCCTAGTTCAAGTCTAAATAAAGTAACTTCTTTTTTCCGGTAAATTTCGATCCGCAGTTGATATCGGACGGCATTAACGCTGTAATATCTCGTTGAGGCGACTGCCTACTAGACATGCATAATCGTTCCCCGCGTTTTTGGTAGTCTAGAAAATTTACTTTGTCTGGGTTCGTTATTTTCCGTGCCCAACCCCAAATACATCGTTCACTCCTCCCTAGTTTCGATACGAGGGGTCCTTCGGCCTTGCTTATAGTCGCGTCGGACCGCGCTTCCATATTGTTTCCTTATGGAGGAATCGGGGGAAACGTTTCCCCCGATTTTACCTGTAGAAGTGTTACTCGATCTACACAAATTATTAAAAAAATTATAGTTGAACAATATAGTAGCAAACCTTACCCAAACCTTGTGAGGATAGAGAAGTTATTTTCAATAGACCCTCAGCTCAGGAAAGCATAAGCACCACATTAATTATAATATAGACAAGAAGGAACAACACCAAAAAGCCATATAAAAGCAGAATAAAAACAAGAAGATATTGAGGTGATCAACAATGAAAGAAAACAACAGTGTCTTAAAAACCTACTAGCAACATAAAGCAAGACTGCGTGCCCATTCTATTGTTATTAACACCCTAGACTACCTACCCAACTACCCTAATCCTCGACCTACATACCTTCCTATCAAGGGTTAAGTCCTCGGTCAGCTGAAGCTACGTCATGTCTCGCCTAATTACCTCTCCCCTCTTCTTTGGCCTACCTCTACCTCTTTGTAGTCCCTCTAATGTCAACCTCTCAAACCTCCTCATCGAGGAGTCTCTGTTCCTCCTCCACACATGACCAAAACACCTAAGTCGCTTGATCGGTGCCAAACCTAAACCATTATAGAGTAGCGAGGATGGTCGATGCAGTTTTACCCAACAAGGTCGGGATCGATCTCCACATGAAATTAATTGATTTGGAGTTAGGTATCTAACTAATCTAGATGCGTGTGTTGTTCCTAATGGCACTTCAAAACATTATTGTGATTGATTCTATTCTAATTTTATACTATTGTATGCTAAGATTAAGCTAAGTACAATATTTTTGGTGAGAGTTTTCAGGTGTTTAAAAGGCTCTAGGGTAGTGACTTCCTCCTAGGAGGATATCTAACGGGTATCGAGAATCTTGGGCAAGCTTGTTTTGATTGGGGTCGTGATATAACCATAACAGATAAGTTCTCACTCTATACCTCTCGGTAGTTTGAGTGACTTTGTGCAATTTGGCTTTCTCAAGCCCAAATGGGTGTTCATGCATTACAAATTATATTGGCTCAAGTCGGGTATTACTATCTCTAGGTTTAACCCTTTAATCGGGGCTATCAATCTCTTGAATTCACCCCAATTCCATGTTAGCCTAATTTTTCTAGACATAGTCCCTCTTTCTCAAGAAGAGCATAAGTCATAAAGGCAGGAATCAGTGTTTGCAACCACCAATTCTACAACTCAAGCATGAATTAAGCTAAATATCACTAACCCATAAACATATAAGCTCTAAAATTCAAGACCCATTAAATACCCACACTAGGGTTGGGTCACAGCCCTAGCTATGGGGTCTAGCTACTCATAATATCAGCAGAAATCAAATATAAAGAAGAAATTTGAGCCATAATATTAAAGTAGAAGATTAAAATCTAAAGTTTAAAGAGAAATCTACTACAAAATTGCCCAAAAAGGGTAAAAAAAAAAATGTTGTTCACATGCTCTGCAAAACAAAACTTAACCTAAAATTGTCAAAAAGGTCTATTTATACAAACTGAAGTTTTCGGACAAAAATACCCCTGCGGAGGTTTCGCCGAACGTAATTCTGATCGCGACCGCGCTTGAGCTATCGCGGCCGCGGTCCGCATTTTTTCATATTTGGGCTTGGGTAGAGCATGGTATCGTGGACCGCATATTTTTGACCGAGTCCGCGTGAGATATATTTGCGGTTGCGTAATTTGGATGCGCACCACGTTCTTCATTTAAGCTCAAATTGCAAAGTCTCTGAACCTCGACACACACTCTCAGCGGAATTTCAACTGCGGTCGCGCTAGTGATTTCACGGCCGCCCTTTTCCATTACGGTCAGTGTTGATTTTTAGGCTCAAAACAACTTCTCTGATTCTCTACTTTGCAGAGCGCATAATTGTGGCCGCCTCAACGTTGGTCCTTACGTGGTCGCGTATTTCTATCGCTCTCAGCGCTCTTATCCCATTCTTGGATTTGTGAAACTTTGACTCCTTTATGAGTTGATTAAGGTTTCTTTGGCTCATTTTGAACAAACCCTGCAAGTAAGCTTTTGCTTGTCCTCAAGCAAACAAGGCAATTCCCACCTCCACAAGAAAAAGAGAAGAATATTTCAGTTTTCCTAAGGTGACTTCATCAAGAATCAATTGGGACTAATAATTACCCTCAACACAAATGCATTATCAACAACATTATGTTACGACCTTTCGAGTTTTATAGTTCTAACGTACACAAGAGCATCAACAGTTGACTCAATCCATCAAGGAATTTCTCTCTCTCACATAGGTCATTGTTGATCCCATACTCCTCATCCTCTACTCTCCTTTAGCAAATCTTACTTTTTTATAATGCAACACTCAATTCAAAGATTGTGAAGAAGCGCTCTCATCACTCTCTAAAGAATGCCACAAGTTCGGCTCTAAGTAAAATAGGCTTTCCCCTTATGCAACTTGCCACTAATGTAAGCTCACTCAACTTGAAATCATATAGGGATTTAGCGGGGATGTAATGAAGGCTTTTGGATCAGGGTAGGACATAATGAACTATGATGGTTTCATCTTTCCTTAAGCACTCCATTTTCTCATTTCGGCTCATACTTTCGTGACTCTTTGAGTCATTTTCTTCTTCCTAGGGGGGATTAGATAGACACACTGTCACTCTTTCTTATTCTTGACAATCATTTTTCTCTTTTTTCTTCATTCCATTCCTTTCAACATTGCGTTCTTTGAATCCCTTCAACCTTTACTTTCTTTTTGATCTATGACTTCTTGACTTTTCTTCCTTTTATTTGCCTTTCCTTTTCACTATTTCTTTTCCTTATTTGAACCTTTCATCACTTTGAAATTCTTCGTATCTCCCCCAAACTTATGCTCTTGCCAATTCTTTTCATCATGAATGCTAAGGAAAGATTGGATGCCAAGAGACGGTCATTATAGAACGGATAAAGGCTTGTAATGTGGCTATAGAATGAAAAATGCTTAGGTTCAAAGGGGTTGACTAGGGATATCATATTGGTAGGATACGGAAGCTTTCAAAGTTAAAATGGGACCAAGGAGAGACTACAATCACTTCTCAAGTCGAGCTACACTTAGAATTTCGCCTAGACAAACATTCAGGCAAAGTTTTAGACTTATTGGCAAAGGACTTAGACTTGCAATTCAATACCTCACCTATCAAGCTAATGGATTGTTAAAGAGGATAGAGTCGAGGGCCCACAACAACCCTAGCTAAGATTGAAAATCACTGATGGCCCAAAGAAACCACTTGATGATAGTTTTAGTCAACTCAAGAGTCTAAAGGTCACAACCAGAGCTATTCTTTGTCAATCAACTTGTATCTAACCATGAGGTCAAGGGTAAATGTGTTAGTACCAAGTGAAGCCTACTTGAGACACTTTTAATCATTACTACAATATATCAAAGCAAAAAAGAAAAACAGACTCAATCCCTTAAGAAGTTTGTCAAGCCATCCATCGTTGGGAAGATCCACCCGGTTCACACAATATCCACCTTTGGAAAGAACTGTGGCATTAAGAAAACCAAAGGCTTATTGATCACAAAAAATGTAAAAAGAAGCTAAAACTCAAAAAGAAGCTACTAAATAAATTTATAAGCTAAGGTATTAAGGAAAATTACAAAAAAAATTATTAAGTAAACTACGGGAAGTAAATTGAATATGTACAATAATGGAAGGAAACGAATATATACAAAATCCTCCAACTGTATCTCCAGGTCCTCTGACTGGGGCACCACAAATCCTCTGATCGGCTCTCTGTCAGCCTCCTGCTCTGATGCATGTGATGTCTGTGTTTCAGTGGCAGTCTCCTCCGCAGGTCCAATGGGATATCACCGGCAGAAGTGAACTTCTCCACCAACTCCTTTGAGGCCTGAGTCTTTCTCATCTTCCTGACCTTCTTTACCAGCTCCCTGATTTCCTTGACATAAGTATCCAATGTCTCAAAGATCTTCTTTTGGTTATCCAAGAGCTACTTCAATGAATCCTCCATTGATGGAGGTAACTGAAGCTGTGTTGGGGCTGCCAGTGTTGCGACTGCACTTGATAAGACAGAAATCTTTGATGTAGTTTCCTGCATCTAGTTGTTGATGCTGTATAAAGTCTGATTAACCCGCAGTGTAGTATGAGGGTGAGCGTGGGAGGATGGCACAGATAATGGGGCTGCGACAGATAGCCCGGATGAGGGGGTGGCATAGCAGCTGAAGAACCCTCCGCGGTGGCCACTACCCTTGGCTCTTCAGACTGGCCAGTAGAGGTAGTGGCTTTGCCTTTCGACTTCGGGTTGTCTGCTCCCTGAAGGATGTACCAAGAGAAGGGCCTTTTCGGCTTCATCTTCGTTTCAAAGTGTCTTCCCGTAACCCCCCGGTCCTCTAGGTACATAGTGATGAAATTGGGGTAAGGGTAGGACCTTTCTTCCTTCCCAACCTCGCATATGTTCTGGGCCATGAGGTTCCCCACATTTATTGGGTACCCCGTCATAATGGACGTGATGAGGATCGCCTGGGAGACTGGAATGTCACTGTCATGCTGGCACGGATCAAGGCGGTTGCAGACGAAGGTGCACCACCCTTTGGCTTCAAAGCGAAGGGTGTTTTTCGCAATTGAGACTCCTGTGTAAGCCAGGCCAGTGTTATCCCTGGGATGGCTATCATCTCTACTACCCATGGATAGGCTACTTCATCTACTGCCAACTTCTGTATATATAGAGCAACATCTACATCATCAAACCCGACATTTGTATTCAAAGTCTTGCCGTTGAACCGGATCTTCTTATTTCATACCTTAGTCACATAGTTGCTCTTTTTGATATGGGCAACATTGGCGTAGAATTCCTTGACGAAGTACTCAATTACTTCGGGCAACTTGCTAGTGAAGAATTTCCATCCCACTCTTTCATCAAATTGTCTCTTCACATCCGGGTGGTGAGGGAGAAGGTCTTTTTCCATGAAATGTCGCTCGAGGTTGAGCGACCTTTGTGGCCACCATTCCTGAAATTTGTGGTAGAACTTCTCACTCACGAACCTATCTTGCCACACTGGCGGCTTCCTTGATCTAATCAACCCCTGATCTGGTTATCACCCCCTCTCCCGTCATCCGAGACATCTTTTTCATCTAGATTGATGGGAGAAACTGTTGTTTAGACCAGAGTTGAAACAGGTGGAGCAGAAGGTGCTGAAGTCATACTATCTCCATTTGAGCCATCAGATGACTCAGATGAAGAGGTGGGTTGATTGACAAGGCAGAAAGGATGAGATTGAGCCTCAGGTTGTTGTGCAAAGTCTCCCTCAGAAATCTCCCGGGAAGGTGAGTCGGCCTGAGGTCTCACAGGTGGGGCCTTTTTGCTAATAGTCTTCTGAGGTGCTAAGGGTGCAGTTTGCTTCCCTTTGCCTCGGCCTCAGGAGGATTCTCCCCTAGCTTTTGATTTTTCTAGACCATCACGAGATCGCACCATTATCTGCATACACAATTAGTGAAATATCATTAGTATTGAGGTTTAATAAAGCCTAAAAGGAAAGCAGATGAAATGAGCACAGTTCTTCTCACAGTAGGGGTCCGCGGGCAGCGGAAAAATGGCGCAGCCGTCATCAAACTTTCCAAGGTAATGCTGCACTTGGTGCCCATTAACTCTAAATATTTCACCATTTTTGTTTTTCAAATCAAGAGCACCAAACAAAGTTATATGCACCACATCAAAAGGGCCACTCCATTTTAACTTGAGCTTTCCCAAAAACAGTCGTAACTGAGAGTTGAATAGAAGAACCAAGTCACCCTCCTTGAATTCCTTGCTCCGGGCATATTCGTCGTGTAAGTACTTCATCTTGTACTTATACAAGGACGATCTGGAATAGGCATGAAATTGGAACTCATCAAGTTTATTTAGTTGCTCTACCCGGAGATTTACAGTGACATCCCATTCAAGGTTTAACTTCTTCAGCGCCCACATGGCCTTGTGCTCTAGCTCAACCGGAAGGTAGCATGCTTTCCCAAATAGCAACGGGTGCGGAGGCATACCGATTGGAGTCTTGTACGCAGTTCTATAAGCCCACAAAGCATCGTCAAGTTTCCTTTGTCAATCCATCCGGTTTGAATTGACAGTTTTTGATAATATGCTCCCTATCTCACTATTGGAGACCTCAACTTGTCCACTAGCCTGGGGTGATAAGGGGGTGACACCTTATGATTGACACCATACTTAGAAAGTAAAGTATCATAAGCATTGTTGCAAAAATGAGAACCTACATCAGTGATGATCGCCCTTGAGGTGCCAAACCTTGTGAAGATATTTTTCATTAAGAATGCCACCACACTCCGTGCCTCGTTGTTGGGAAAAGCCACAGCTTCAACCGACTTGGAAACATAATCAATAGCAACCAGAATGTAAGTCTTACCACATGAACTCATAAATGGCCCCATGAAGTCGATGCCCCACACGTCAAAAATATCAATCTCAAGAATAGTGGTAAGAGGCATTTCATCCTTCTTGGAAATTCCACTAGCTCTTTGGCACTCATCACACCTCTTAATAAGCTCACTAGCATATTTATACCGGGTAGGCCAATAAAATCCACAGCTAAGATCCTTTGAAGCGGTTCTCACCCCACCATAATAACCATCGTAGGGCGAGGAATGGCAAGCATCAAGAATACTCATTTGCTCCTCTTCCGGAACATATCTTCGGATCACACCATCACTACAAATCTTGAACAAATATGGCTCGCTCCAATAATGATCCAAGCTGTCCCGTTTGAGTTTCTTCCTTTGGTTAGAAGAGAGCTCACTCGGGACAATGCCGGTCAAAAAAAAGTTAGCCACATCGGTGAACCAAGGCATACCATTCAAATACACGGCGAGGAGTTGTTCATCCAGAAATGAATCATTATTTTCGATGCCATCATGGGGCCTCCTCTCCTCTTCCAAGCGGAACAAGTGGTCTGCCAATTGATTCTCACTCCCCTTTCAATCAATGATTTCAAGTTCAAACGCTTGAAGCAGAAGAACCCATCTTATCAACCTAGTCTTAGAGTCCTTTTTGGTCATTAAGTAACGGAGTGTTGCGTGATCGGTGTGAACAATCAGTTTGGCACCCATGAGATATGGCCTGAACTTTTCCATGGCTAATAACTCATTCTCAGTCACCGTATAATTCGCTTGGGAATCATTCATCATTTTTCTTGCATAATAAACCAGGATGAAATATCTTGTTGATCATTTGCCCCAAAAGCGCTCCTACCACAACGTCACTAACATCGCACATGAGCTCAAATGGTAAGCTCCAATTGGGTGCGGTAATGATGGGAGTGGTTGTCAATTTATACTTGAGAATCTCAAAAGCTTTCATGCAATCATCATTAAACACAAACTTTGCATCCTTTTCCAACAACTTGCACAAGGGATTCACCACTTTTGAGAAATCTTTGATGAACCTTCTGTAGAACCCCTAGTGCCCAAAAAAACTCCTAAATCCCTTGAAGGAAGTAGTAGGAGGGAGTTTTGAGGCCAAGGACAATGCCCTCCTCGACCATAAAGTGGCATTTTTCCAATTAAGCATTAGGTTTGTCTCTTCACATCGGGCCAACACTTCGTCAAGATTATCCAAGCATTCTTCAAAAGAGTCACCCACAACACTGAAATCATCCATGAACACTTCGAGGAAGTCCCCCACCATATCCGTAAATCTTGTCATCATACACCGCTGAAAGGTAGCCGGTGCATTACACAACCCAAACGGCATTCGTGAGAATTCAAATGTGCCATAAGGACATGTGAAGGTGGTTTTCTCTTGGTCTTCTGGTGCAATGAGAATCTTGTTGTACCCTGGATACCCTTACAAAAAGCAATAGTAGGCACGCCCGGCAAGTCTATCCAATATTTGGCCAAGAAATGGCAATGGAAAGAGTTCTTTGCGGGTCATATTGTTCAGCTTTCTGTAGTCCATGCATACCCTCCATCCAGTCACAGTCCTAGTGGGGATCAACTCATTTTTCTCATTTGTGACCACAGTCATACCCTCCTTCTTCAGCACACATTGTGCCGGTGAATTCTATGAACTATCTGAAATGGGGTACACAACCCCTGCATCAAGCCACTTGATAATTTCCTTCGTGACGACGTCTTGCATAGCCTCGTTCAACCTCCTTTGGTGTTCCACGGAGGATTTGGCATCATCTTCTAGTATAATTTTTTGCATGTAAAAGGCAGGGCTTATACCCCGAATGTCAGCCAAAGTCCATCCAATTACCTTTTTCCTTCTTTGAATCACCGTAAGGGTGGAGTTTACCTGCACGTTAGTTAAGCAAGAAGAAAGAATAACAGGTAATGTAGAAGAAAGACCTAAGAATTCATACCTGAGGTGTGAAGGTAAAGGCTTCAACTCCAATGTTGGTGGCTCCTCGTTTGAGGGCTTTGTCGGTGGAGTCTTTCGGTTCTCCAAGCCCAAGGAAAGTTTACGGGGCCCATATGAGTAGGATCCCATTCCTTTCAAGGCATTCTCACATTAAACCAAGCCTTCCTTCTCTTCATCCTCATAGTTTAACAACACAACTGCCAAAAGGTCTTCCACATTGATCATGGCACTCGTGTCATCAACTATCACCTCCGTTACAAGATCTACAAAAGATCAAACTTCGTTGCTATTAGGTTGCCTCATTGATTTGCACACGTGGAATACAACTTTTTCATCGCCCACCCGGAAGGTGAGCTCCCCTGCTTCCACATCAACCAATGCCTTCCCTGTTTCTAGGAAAGGTCTCCCCAATATGATTGGCACCTCACAGTCAACTTCGCATTCGAGAATCACAAAATCTGCGGACAAAATAAACTTGTCGACCCTTACTAGAACATCATCAATAATCCCAGGCGGCCTTTTCCTTGTTCTATACGTCATTTTCAATCTCATGGAAGTAGCTCTCGGCTTCCCAATACCCAATGTCTTGAATACGGAATATAGAATCAAATTAATGCTCGTTCTCAATCACACAAGGCTTTGGCGAAATCGGCACTACCAATAGTGCATGGAATTGTAAAGGCATCAGGATCTTCTAGCTTTGGAGCCATGGAATGCACAATGGAACTCACTAGATGCGTCATTTTGATGGTCTCACGATTCATTGATCTCTTCTTTGTTACCAAGTCCTTCATGAACTTGGCATATCCCGGCATTTGTTCGAGAGCTTCCACCAAGGGCATATCGATTGACAAACTTTTCATCATGTCAATAAACTTCTTGAATTGGTTTTCATTATTCTGATTTGCAAGCCTTTGAGGATACGGTGGAGGAGGCCTTGTCAAAGGATCCTTGGCTTTGGGTACTACCATTTCCGGTATGTCTATCACGTGTTCCCTAGATGGGTTCACATCATTTTGAGTCTTCTCCTCATTGTCATGAATATCAATCCTCACTTCATCATTCACTTGCTCATCAGTGATTGGATCATCATCATTTTGCAACACAACATCTTCACTCACAATCTTCTTTGGATTAGAGGGACTTGCATCTCCACCTCTACCGCTTCTTGTGGTCACCGCAATAGCATGGCATGTATTGTTCTCACCTTTTGGGTTTACCACCATATCACTTGGTAGCGCCCCCTTAGGGCGAGTATTCAATGCTTGAGAAAGTTGACCCATTTGTACTTCCAAGTTGCGGATTGAAGTGGTATGGGAAGTTATTTGGGCTTCAGAGTCGGCATTCATTTCATCATTTGTTTAAACATACTCTCTATCCACCCCATCTCATTATTTGAAGAAATTTTCCCTTGAGACTGATATGGAGGGGGATTATTGGGTTGCTGATACATCGGGGGTATTTGAAAGCCCGACCCCCGGTTGCCTTGGTTGTTATTATTACTCCAACCCTCTTGGTTTCCATTGCCTCCCCAATTGTTATTTTTTGTTCCCCCAATTCTGATTGTTGTTCTCCCAATTGTTCGAGTTGTTGTTGTTGTTTCCATTGTTCCAATTCCCTTGGCCTTGGTTGCCCCAGTTTTGATTGTTTCCTTGCGATATCCATCGTTAATTTGGAGCATTGCTTTGTTGACCTTGGTAGTTATTGGAATATAAAACGTCCTCACTGTGGTCATCATAAGAATCGTCTTGGTTGTATCCACTACCACTTTGTTCATATTGATATTGATTTTTTTGCACTTTTTGACCACGATATCTCCTATTGTTGACCATTAGATTCACCCCTTCCATGGTCTTTACTTGCTTTGGCCCCTGCACTTGTTGAAGTTGGGCCTTCGCTAGCTAATTCATAGTGGTAGTCAACTCTGCTATGTCTTGTCAGTGGTCATGAAGTTCCTTGTAAAGGTGGATGATATTAGGGTCACCTTGCGGAAAGTTTGCCCGACTTTTCCAAGATGAGGAGCTGTCAGCCATCTCATCTAGTATGTCACATGCATTGGCATAAGGCACTTTCATGAAATTTCCCCTTCCAGTAGATTCACCACGCACTGGTTGGTTGTGTTGATACCTCTATAAAATGTTTTCTAGATCATTGATTCAGTCATATCATTGTTAGGGCATTCTTTTACCATTGTCTGGTACCGCTCCTATCATGTAAGGGTTCATTTGGCTCTTGTTTAAAGGCTAAAATTTCATCCCTCAATACTGCCATATGACCCGGAGAGAAAAACCTTGCTATGAACTTATCAGCCAACTCATCCCAAGTGGTGATGGAATGGTTAGGTAGCCTCTCGAGCCAATCCAAAGCTTTCCCTCTAAGTGAAAATGGGAAAAGTCTTAGTCTCGTAGCGTCGTCAGATACATTCATCTGTTTGCTCCCCCAGCATGTGTCTACAAAACCCTTTAGATGCTTGTATGCGTTCTGATGAGGAGCTCCGGTGAAGAAACCCCTTTGCTCTAATAGAGTCATCATGACATTTGTAATTTGAAAATTTCCAACCCGAATCTGGGGTGGGACAATTGCACTTGTGTAACCTTCATTGGGTAGCACCCGGTGCGCTGCCCTTGGAGGAGGTGGGGGGGGGGGTTTTGGCACGTTGTCATTAGCCTGGTGGCCTCTTCTTTGGACTTGAGGTTCTAAATTAACCTCATCCGCATCATTGTCATCTATCCCATCCCCCAAAGGAATATTTCCGAGAGCCATTTGGTACCTAAAGCAATTGACACACAAAAGTTAGAAAAATGGAAGGAAAGAAAAAATAAACACACAAGTAGTTAGATAGATAGCTAAAATTGTCTAACTCCCCGGCAATGGAGCCAAAAATTGATCGGTGCCAAACATACACCACTATAAAGTAGGGAGGATGATTGATGCAGTTTTACCCAACAAGGTCGGGATCGATTTCAGCAGGGAGTTACTTGATTTGGAGTTAGGTATCTAAATAATCTAGACGTGTGTGTTGTTCATAATTGCACTTCCCAACATTGTTGTGATTGATTCTATTCTAATTTTATACTATTGTATGCTAAGAGTAAGCTAAGTACAATATTTTTGGTGAGAGTTTTCAGCTGTTTAAAAGGCACTAGGGTAGTGACTTCCTCCTAGGTGAATTTCTAACGGGTATGTAGAATCTAGGGCAAGCTTATTTTTATTGGGGTCGTGATATAACCATCACACATAAGTGCTCACTCTATACCTGTCGGTAGTTTGAGGACTTTGCCTAATTTGGCTTTCCGAAGCCCAAATGGGTGTTCATGCATTACAAATGATATTGGCTCAAGTCGGATATTATTATCTCTAGGTTTAACCCTTTAATTGGGGCTATCAATCTCTTGAATTTATCCCAAGTCCTTGTTAGCCTAATTTTCCTAGACGTAGTCCCTCTTTCTCAAGAAGAGCCTAAGTCATAAAGGCACGAATCAACGTTTGCAACCACTAATTCTACAATTCAAGTATGAATTAAGATAAATATCACTAACCCATAAACAATTAAGCCCTAAAATCAAGACCAATTAAATACCCACACTAGGGTTGGGTCATAATTCTAGCTATAGGGTCTAGCTACTCATAATATCAGCAGAAATCAAAGATCAAGAAGAAATTTGAGCCATAATATTAAAGTAGAATATTAAAATCCAAAAGTTTGAAGAGAAATCTACTACAAAATTACCCAAAAAGGGTAAAAACCGCCATTCACATGCTCTGTTAAACAAAACATAACCTAAAATTGTCAAAAAGGCCTATTTATACTAAGCTGAAATTTTTGGACAAAGATACCCCTGCGGAGGTTTCGCGGACGCGTAATTATGACTGCGTCCGTTCTTGGTCTTTCGCAGCCGCGTAATAGTGGGCACACTCCGCGTTTGTTCATATCTGAGCTTGGGTAGAGCTTGGTATCGCGGACCCCGTATTTTTGACCGCGTCTGTGTGAGATACATTTGCGACCGCGTAATTTGGATGCGGACCGCGTTCTTTATTTAAGCTCAAATTGCAAAGTATCTGAACCTCGACACACGCTCTCAGCAGAATTTCAACCGCAGTCGCGCTAGTGATTTCACGGCCGCCCTTTTCCATTACGGCCAGCGTTGATTTTTAGGCTCAAAACAACTTCTCTGATTCTTTACTTCGCGGACCGCGTAATTTTGGCCGCCTTCGCGTTGGTCCGTACGCGGCCGCGTATTTCTCTCACTCTCGGTGCTCTTATCCAGTCTTGGATTTGTGTAACTTTGACTCCTTTATGAGTTGATTAAGGTTTCTTTGGCTCATTTTGAACAAACCCTAAAAGTAAGCACATTAAGTTAGTGTTCGGGAATATCTTCAAGCATTTTGGGTCCAAAACCTAAGTAAAAGAGAGAAAATAACAGGCTAAAATCCCTACTTATCACCGCGCTTCTCGCATATTGTCCTCAATAGGGTCTTCACCCACCATGTCGCGAATAACCGCATTCCTAATCATATCTAATCTGGTGTGGCCGCACATCCATCTCAACATTCTCATCTCCCCATCTAATATAACCAGTTTGACCACCACTCTGTAGAACATACCTTTAAGTTTTGGTGGGACCTTCTTGTCACACAAAACACCGAAAGCGAGTCTCTATTTCATTCATCCCACCCCAATACGATGTGTGACATCTTCATCAATGTCCATATCCCCTGAATAATAGATCCAAGGTACATATTTTTTAAGCAGAGTGATTTGTTGAAAATATTAAGTTTCCGTAAATAAATTAGTATTTCATGTTGACTAATTTCAAAAAGATTTAAAATTAATATTATCGGCTACACATAGAGTAATGTAATGTAATACCGATTATTATAAAATAATGTGCTGGAAGAACCCAATTATTGAATATGTGTTAATAAAGTCCACATAAAAATACAGAAAATAAAAGAAAGATACTTATAAGGAGTTGAATACTCTTAATAGAGCCCGTTTGGATTAGCTTATTTGAAATAGCTGATAAGTATTAGGTGTTGAAAAGCACTTTTTAGTGTTGAAACTGATTTATTTAATAAGCAGTTACGTGTTTGGATACAAGTGCTGAAATTGATAATAAGGTGCTGTAATATTTGATAAAAAAAAGTGCTGATAAGATCTTTTTCTTTTAAAATCACTTAAATAACCTTCAAAATTTTAGATTCCAAATACAAAATATTCTATTTGTCATTTTATTTCAAATACAACTATACTTAGATAAGATAACTTTTATGATAAATATAATTTAATTTATGATAAGCATATAATCATAAGTTATAATTGTAAATAAATTGATAAAAGTTTCTCACTGAAAAATAAAACCTAAATAGGATAAAATATTTGAAGAGAAACAAGCATTAATACACCAAAAATTTTATATGTCCTCATTTATTACACACAGTTGAAAAATTAATATACAATTGTAGACACTAAATTGGCGTCGAGAAAATAAAATCAGGACCGAAAAATATTGCACCAATCGTAGTATTTTATGTCAAATATTTGAGTGTTACAATCTCTATGAATACTCCGATTCTTCTTTCCAATAGTAAATAAATTCAAGGGCCTTTGAGCTTGATCTTGAATCTATATTTGTTTTCTCGAATGATGATCTTGAATTCAACTAACACGAACTTTGATTTGAACTCATACTCCTTGAAATTGATTTGTTCTTCGTTCTTGAGCTTGAATTTGATTTCTTGAACTTGAACTTGATTGCTTGAAGCTTGAAACTTGTAGAGAAATTTGCGGCATTTGATCCACGATCTCTCTCTTGCTTCTTATTATAACTTCTAGTCCCTTTTCTGAGTTATGAAGACCCCTATTTATAGTTGTGGAAGGGAAGAGTTATGATAAGAACAAACTCTTTCCGACCAATCAGAATGAAGAGTGACAAGGCCACATTTGATTGGCAACAACATGTCACTTGCACACGTGGTGCGGTTTCATTGGCCTTTTAATTTGACTTGGCATGTCTTGTCATTTTTACACGTGGCATGGTCCTATTGGCTCTTCCGTTTGACTTGGCGCACCACGTCATTTGACATGTGGCACCAAACTGGGCCTCTAGGAAAATGACATATTGGGCCTAATGAAGTGGGCTCATCACTTTAGCCCAATTAAATGGGCTAACCCAATGGATTAAGACTTATTTATTTAATCCACATATATTGGACTTATAATTAATCCAATTATATTAGCCAATAAATTTATTTGAACTAATATATTTTGAATTTTAAAATATATATAGTCTCAGTTATTTTACGGATTTAATTCCAATACAATTTATATACCTACAAATACCCCCAGCTTCAAAACTTGTTGAGGTATAGAATATTTGTCAAAACCGAGAATGGGTAATGAAGTATTGGCAGCCTATCAAATGGGATCGCAACATATATGATCACCATGTGTAACTCCTTACGCTCATATCCACATATTTTCTGTTCTTATGATGTTCCCATGGTAAAGTGTGGTGTAAGTAGCCTTAATACTACACTTTCAATGCTATATGCTTTCTAATAAATCACATTGCAAACTTGCAGTCCTCTGTGTTAGTGTAAGATTTGTCATATATCAATGCCAACTTGACGTATTGTTCAAATAATGACCATTTACTTTAAATAGGGACAAGACAAAATCATTGAAGGTTGTGATTTTAATGTGAAATCATAATTGCCGCCAGACATCTAAGATTTATTTTGGGAAAGGAAGTCTTTCCTCATTTTCATGATTAGACACAATCGGCTAGAACTTTGCAATTCTTACAACAATTCGAGTCCATCTTGGATTCATTATTGTCGTCGTAACCAGACGAATCCAATACGGAAAAGAATTTTAGCGTCCGCCTCATACATTCGATACCACATCGACATACCCTTTTTACAGCTGCATTTTGACCCATATATACATATATATCCATGCACTTAACGTTGCAAATCACCCGTGTGAGCAGCCATTACATGCATGTTCGAATCCCTCCTTAACAGGTGAATATTTTCTTCTACGTTTTCCTTTGTCTTCTTTTCCCTTTTTTTTTTCTTTTTTTTTGTAGGTCGAGCGAGAAGGATTTGTTCTTGTTTAATGAGATAATCCATGCACGATGAAGACAATCTTGGGGTATGAGGGGATGAGTACTCATCCTTGCCCGAATATCGAAGAGATTACTCTCAATATGGCTCGACTATCAGAGAGATTACTCTCAGTGTGGCTCGACTACTGGAGAGATTACTCTCAAAATGGCCCGACTACCAGAGAGATTACTCTCAATTTGGCTCGACTACCGAAGAGATTACTCTCAAATTGATCCGACAACCAGAGAGATTACTCTCAAAATGACCCGAATATAGGAGAAATTACTCTCAATATGGCCCAACTAACGGAGAGATTACTCTCAATGGGCCCGACTACTGGAGAGATTACTCTCAATGTGGCCCGACTACCGGATAGATTACTCTCAATATGGCCCGACTACCGGAGAGATTACTCTCAATGTGGCCCAACTACTGGAGAGATTACTCTCAATATGGCCCGACTACCGGAGAGATTACTCTCAATGTGGCCCAACTATCGGAGACCATTTCATCCATTCAGACCTTTGTGCCCATTCTAATATTCTTGATTTGGATTTTGATGACCTTTTTTCTCTTCTTTTTTTTTTGCATCCCGCAGAGATGGAAAATTTCAGAGACTATACCTCACCTTCCTCCAAACTTAGATATCTCCTAATCGAGACTGAAGATGGCATAGAACAAACCAAGCTTTTGGTTCACACCCCACAAGTTGGCTGGTATGCAGCCATATGGACTTCTTTGAGGAACTCCCTTTATGTAGAAAACTGGACCTTGGAGCACAAGTCAACTTCTAATCCATTGTCCAAGATGTGGTCTCTCCAAGCGCCAATCCATCGCCTCGTAAACATTGCTAGCACCTTTCCGAACTTAGGACGTCGCATAATTCAAGGCGAAGTACGTTGAGGAAACACAACAACAATTGAGGGCGAGTATCGTCATATTCCATGATATTGGGAATGGGTTGAAGATGTACTTGGTGGAAGCCAACAAACCCTGATTACAACAAATATTTATGATGTTGTCTATGCCTCACTTTTCACTTATGATTGAAACTCGAACATCTTGCAAGCATTTTGTGAGGCTTGGTGCCCCAAGACGAACACGCTTCTTACATCAGCCGAAGAACTATCTATCTCTCTTTGGGACTTACATATCCTTGGAGGTCAGCCCATTGCGGATTCTCCATATGAAGAAGTGGTACCTAAGACAAGAGAACTTATTGGTTTGGACGGAAAATAGATAAGATTTATCCCTCGATCTTGCGAGTATTTATTTGCTGCCTTTCATCATCTTAAGGAAGGTACAGGTTCTAACCAAAAGGTCTCTTTCAGCAAGTGGACAAATTTTTGGTATAACAAAACTTTGATATATAAACCTGCCCCACTACAAAAGGAAAAGAAATCTACACGCCTAAAGTCAACACATAATCCTAACGGAGTTATTCCCGAGACAACGAGGTGGTCGAGTGATCAAGAAGTTATATTCTCCAAGCTTAGGGTGAGGGATGACAAGAAAGATGAAACTTATGTAGTAGCATTCTTATCAATTTGGCTATGTGCCTTTGTGTCTCCCAAGGCCGAAAACTCCATTCGTCCCCAGACTTTTAAGATGGCAAGCACAATGGCAGGCTGGTGAAAGATTAGCCTTGCGGTCCCAGTTTTGGCGAGTATTTATCATGGTTTGAATAAGATTTCGTGTTCTTCTCAACTTGATCAGGTCAAAGTTTTTTTTTTCCATTCATTATGTTTACGGTTGGCTTGCACATTACCTCAAAACACATTATCCACTTGATAAGGGTCCGTTTGTCCCTTTGATGGTGGCATACTAAGGAGATGGAGCTGCGAGGTATTTTGACGAGAAGGATGCGAGAAAACGCATCCACACTGGGGAGAATATAGTTTGGACACCAATAATGTTAACCAATTCTCGTCCTTATTATTATGTGGATAATGATGCCCCTCAAGAGATGGAGTCAAATTACTTCATGAGCTTACATTTTAATTACCTCCCTTTGAGGTATGATATCTCATTCATCATCGAGCCATATAGCCCGCATTGGTTTGGTCGTCAATTTGAGTTTTACCATAACGTCCCCGATTTTTTGGAGAATGATATCTGTAACGCATCTCTAGACGAAGGACTCAGATTTTTGAGAATTTGCACATTGTATCGATCTATGTCACGTGCAGTTTTTCCCCCAATAGAGGATCCTGTGGAGAAGCCTTTCTCCACCAATTATATGTCTTGGTGGGAGAAAGCGTATGGGAAGTTTCTCGAGAATAATTTACAAGCTTTGGTAGAAAATGTTGGGCTAAAGTCTACTACTCCTTTAGCAGGTGAAGATCAAGGTGTTGGAAAGAAACTCCCAAAAGTTAAAGAGTCACGTACTCCAATCCCAAAAGTAGCTACACACCATAAGAAAAGGAAGCTTAAATCCTCAAAGGCAGCTTTGAAAGAGGTGGTGTGCACCTCAACGGATTTGGAGAAGCACCCTCCAATTCTTCCATTTAGCATGCAAGTTCCTCAAGATACAAGCCAGAGTACCAATGAAGATCAAAATTGGAAAAGGAAACGGCCTAACCCATAGAGATCGTAGAGGTTCCAAGTGTTGATAGTCCCTCAAGAATGCCTACAGCTTGTAACAAGGAGGTAAAAATACAATTACCTTGCCCTTTCTTTTTATTTTTTTAACCGAACAAATGGCTCTACTAAACAAAATATTCACTTTCTTTGCCTTTCCCTTATGCAGTTAAATTCCATTGGGCATCTGGTGGTATCCCCACATGATAAGCCGCAAGTGAGTAATGAATCTATTGGAGGGCCTACATCTAAAGTGAAGTCATCTTCAAAGGCGTCATCTCTTCCTCATGACAGAACCCTAAACCAACCAACTCTAAACGAGATAATTCGCGTCCCACCGATGACAAATATAGAATTATCTATTTTTTAAGGAAAGAGCGTTGTCTTTAATCGCAAAAAGGAATTCATCTTGGGACTTTGGGAGGATAATTGCAACAGACTCTCCAAAACTCATACATAATTGCTCTCATCTTATAGGGAGCAAATCGTTGAGATTTTCGAGGATATGAAAAAGACGAATATTTTGGATCTTTCTCCATTAGATTTTACTGGATTCTCTTTTTGAGCTTGCCGCGTCATATGCCCAAGAGCAATCCAATATGGCTGATAAGACCAGTGAAGATGAGAAGCTAGAGCTGATTTCTAAAGCTAAAGAGCGACTCGAGTCATTCAAACTTGAAGCAAGTGAGAAAGTCAAGAAAGTTTCCTCTAGTGAAAAGAAACTAAAGAGAGTTGTGAAGAAATTACAGACATTACAACAAGAGAGGGAGAACCTCGAAGGTGTTATAGAAGCGACTCAAAAGGAGGTTGAAGAGATTCAGGCAAAAGTTTCAGCTGCCGAGACTGAGGTTTCTTCATATGACAACGTAAATTTGCTGACTGATGAAGATTCGGCCAATTTGGAGGAGAAGAAGAAGAACCTGGAGACTAGCTGTCAAGAATTGATCAACTACAAGTTTTGTTTAGATTAGGCTATTAGAATTATCTCCCCTTTTATCCTTATGTTAAGTTGACCTAGTGGATATTTATTTCACCTTAAATCAGATTGCTTCTCTTTTGCTTTATATTGCCCAACATTTATCTTGGTCGCATAATTTTCAGCTTTACGTACTCGTAATGAAAGATTCATATCTTGTCGTGGGAGTGTACAAATAATAAACCGTTTGATTTTTCAAAAATTAGACTTCATATATAAAACATATCAAAATCATAGAATCAAACACCTTCAGAATCAACCCAAATAATATTTTGAAACCAACTTTAGATTTCACCACATTGGAAATTTCAGATTTGCGTAGTCTCACAAAAAAAATTATATCTTGGTGTAGAAAAGTCGAAATTATGAACCATTTAATTTCATGAAAACTAGACTTCAAAATCTAAGACATATCCAAAATTAGGAATCAAATGCTTTAAGGATCATCCCAGATATTATTTTAAATCTAGATTTAAATTCCAACACGCTGATAGTTTCAGATTTGTACAGTTTCACCAAAGAAATTATATCTTGGTGTAGAAACGTCGAAATCATGAACTGTTTAATTTCATGGAAATAAGACTTATAAATATAATACATATCCAAAATTCGAAATCAAACACGTTTAGAATCGTCCCAGATATTATTTTGAAGCTAACTTCAAATTCTGTCACGTCGACGATTTCAAGTTTGCACAACTTCACCAAAATATTTGTATCTTGATGTAGGAATGTTGAAATTATGAACCGTTTGATCCATTGGAAACTTAACTTCCAAATATATAACATATCCAAAATTCAAAACTTAATTCCTTAAGGATAGTTTCAGATAATATTTTGAAGTTAACTTTGGTTCCTGATATGCCGACAGTTTCAAATTAGCACGACTTCACAAAAATATTTGTATCTTAGTGTGGGAGACTTGATATTGTAAGACCCTTTTAATTGTCAAATTTTGAAACTTAAGAGCTTCATTCTCACCAAATATCTTGGGTCCAAGTCTCTCTGAATTTGAAATGTCATGAAGGCAGACCATAATAACTTGAAGGTTTGGTAAACGTGAAGGCATAACGGGTCCCCGACTTCAATGAAAATGATTGGAAACCTCCAAAAAAATATTAATCATTGCATTGAAGACACCAATTTACCATAGCAGCTTGCCCCCTTTAAATCAAATAGTATCCATAGTTTAACAAAAGAATGGTATCCCAACTCGATTTTCAAATACTGATTGAATGAATGACATTCCATTGTACTTCATTCGGACAAACGAATGGGGGATTATGTATCTTTTGAACTTATGCGACTGAACTCATAATGAAAATCTAATTTGACTACGTACCTCGGTGAAGATGATCAAGTCATACCGTAGTTCAGAATGGGTAGACTTTTTATTTATGTCCTAACTTTTGCCTAGGTCACCTCTTTCGAGATTTTTAACCTAGCGGACCTTTTTTTTTTGGGCAACACAGTTTAGACTCATGCGGGCCAGGAGTATAGGAACATGCAGTTTAGACTCATGCGCTGAGGAGCGTAACAACTTCAAGGATAATACTTCTTCAGAACTTGCCATTGATAGGGTCGATTCTCATGCCATCTGCATCAACCAGCTTGTAAGCCCTACTTAAATAAGCTTCTTGCACGACATATGGCCCATCCCACTTTAAAGTAAACTTCCCTACAGGTTTATGGGAAGTAATAATGGGTCTTCTTATGGCAAGGACTTGATCTCCTACTTAAAAGGATCTCGGGAGAACTCTGTTATTGAAGGCACAAGACAATCGAGCTTGATAGAATTCAAGACTCTGTTGAGCTTCCATCCTCTTCTCATCAAGAGCCTCTAACTCTACTAATCTAAGTCGAGCATTTTCTTCATCAGTGATCCCTTCTTGAATAGCCAGTCGTAATGAAGGTATTTGACGCTCAAGTGGCAAGACGGCTTCGACTCCATAAACGAGTGAATACGGAGTCGCTTGTGTTGGCGTGCGGTGAGTCGTCCTATATTCCCATAGAGCTTCTTCCATACGGTCATTCCAATCTCGTTTGGATTTGGAGACGACTTTCTGCAGCAGGTTGCATAGAGTTTTGTTGAATGCCTCAGCTAGACCATTGGCGGAAGCATTGTACATTGAAGAGTTACGTTGCTTGAAGCCAAAGAGATCACAAATCTTGTTCATCAACCTATTATCGAATGGCTTTCCGTTATCTGTTATTATGTAACGAGGAATGCCAAAGAGATAGATTATATTTACTCGGATGAAACTTGCAACATTTTCTTTCTTTACCTCCTTAAGAGCAACAATTTCGGCCCATTTTGAGAAGTAGTCAGTTGCAGCCAAGATGTATAAGTGCCCACCAGAGGACTTTGGTAGTGGTCCAACAATATCCAATCCCCAAGTGTCGCACGGACAGGATGCAACCGTTGGGTACAACACTTCAGGAGGTTGGTGAATAAAATTCGTATGGAATTGACAAGCCTTGCATCTTCGAGCGTAGTCCATGCAATCTTTTACCATCGTCGGCCAATAATATCCCATCCTTTTTATATGGAAGTGGAGCTTTGGTCCTGACTGGTGTGACCCACATACCCAGAATGTGCTTCTTGCAAAGCTTGGAGTGCTTCTTCTTCCCCTAATCATCGCAAGAGTACTCCCTCGAACGACCTTCTGTATAGAGTATCTTTGTAGTAAAGGAAGCGAGGTGCGCGACGACGGATTCCAGTCCTTCTCCGAGGATTTTCTGGAAGTATCCTATAGCATAAGTAGTCAATAATGGGTTGTCTCCATTATTTTTTCTCGACTTCAGAAACAGCGACAAGATGCTTGAGTTCATTTTCTTCAACTTCAGCCTCATTTGGCGGCGGTACTACCCATTTTTGGCAGACAGTAACTTGCGCTTGATCAGGTAGGGTTAAAGATGAAGCTAGGGCAGCTAAAGCATCAGCCTTCTTATTTTCTTTCCTTGGCACATACTGAATAGTCATATCACCGAGCCACCCTATTAACTTTTTTGCGTAATCATGATATGGGCATAGTTCAGGCTTCTTGACCTCGTAACTACCTAAAAAATGATTGACTGCTAACTGGGAGTCACCAAAGACTTGGAACTGCAGTTGATTCATATCAACTGCCATTTCAAGCCCAAGTATTAATGCTTGATACTCAGCAACATTGTTGGAATAGAGTTGTGTCAAGGTGAAGGAGTAGGGCAAAACTTCACCTTGGGAAGTGAAAAATACTACGCCAGCACCAGCTCCCCCACGGTGCGCAGCACCATCAAAGTACATCTTCCATGGAGGTTGAACTTCAACGACCATTGCGTCCTCATCAGGTAGTTCGTCAGTTAGCTCCCAATCAGCAGGTATCGGATGATCTGCCAAGAAGTCTGCCAATGCTTGTCCTTTTATAGCCTTTTGAGGGATGTACAAAATCTCGAATTGTCGAAATTGGAGGTACCATCTCGCTAGTCGATCACTAAGAACAGGTTTTGACATCACGAACTTGATGGGATTGGCTTTTGAAACAAGACGGACGACATGAGCTTGAAAGTAGTGCTTCAACTTTTGGATTGAGAAGACTAGCGCCAAATACAACTTTTCAATTGGCGAATAATTCAGTTCATTTGGTGTCATCATCCTACTCAAGTAGTAAAGAGATTTTTCTTTCCCCTCACTATTTTCTTGGGCCAAAAGTGCTCCAACAGACCTTTCTTGCGCCGCAATGTATAGTATCAATGGCTTTTCAGGTATAGGAGCTGCTAAAACTGGAGGCCTCATCGAGTAGGTTTTGATACTTTCAAAGGCATTGCTACAAGCTTGGTCCCACTTGAAAGGAATGCCTTTTTTCATAAGGCGACTAAATGGTTGGCACCTTCCAGCTAAGTTCGAGATGAATCTTCTAAGGTATGATAGATTTCCTTGCAGACTTTTCAATTCATGAATATCCCGAGGCTCGGGCATTTTCAAAATGGCATCCACTTTGGCTTGATCGATTTCGATCCCACGATATCAGACAATGAAACTAAGGAACTTTCCAAAAGTCACTCCAAAGGCACATTTCAATGGATTCATCCTAAGTTGGTACCTTCGGAGCAAGTCAAATACCATTCTTAAGTCTTTCAAGTGGTCGCCCTTCTCTCTTGATTTTATCACCAAGCCGTCAACATAGCATTCGACATTCTTGTGGAGAAGATCGTTAAAAATATTCTGCATAGCCCTTTGGTAAGTAGCACCAGCGTTCTTCAAGCCAAAAGGCATTACCTTGTAGCAATAAATACCCTTTGGGGTACGGAATGCAGTAAGATCTTCATCTTTTGGTGGCATGCGAATTTGGTTATAGCCCGACGAACCATCCACGAAATACATTGCCTCGTAACCAGTAGTAGCATCGATCATCAGCTCTGGAATAGGAAGCGGTAATTCATCTCTGGGACACGCATTGTTGAGATCCCTGAAGTCAACATATACTCGAATTTGGCCATTCTTCTTCCTTACACGGGCAATACTTGAAACCCATGTTGGGTGTTTAACTTCCCGAATAAACCCAACTTCAACGAGTTTGTTAATTTTGGTTTCAATCAGGGGAACCAAGTCCGGCCTAAAGCGCCTTTGAGCTTGCTTAACAGGACGAGTGCCATTCTTGACCACAAGATGATGGACTGCCACTTTAGGGTCCAAGCCAGACATCTATTTGTAGCTCCAAGCAAAGACATCTATGTACTCCTTGAGTAACTCAATATAAGTGCTTTCTTCATCAACTTCTAATAAAGCACTTAGGTAGGTGGGTCTTGGTTCTTCATCAGTGCCAAGGTTAACTTCTTCTAAGGCATCAATCATTGCCTTTACCCCTTCTTCAAGTTATGGCGGAGCATCTTTTGCATCTTCGTTTTCTCGAGGGTCCCCATCATTGAAAGATATGTGATAACATGGTGAAACATCCTTCAATCCTGCATTATCCTCTATTGAAGATGGAACATCGTTCTCGCCTTGTATAGTGACATGATACGAAGAACCCACACTTTCTTCGTCGTCATCACGTTCTTTAGTGTAGACCACAATGTATGGCTTCACTTTCAGTACTTCATCACAAAAAACTATGACTTTTCTTTTCCGCCTCATTCTAGAAGAAACCAAACTTTGGAAATCTTTAGAGATCTTCTAAATTTTGGGCGAAGCGGGTGTTCTTGTATTTCGATAATTTCTTTGGAACTTATTCCCCTTCTTTAATGGACCCAATCTCTCAAATACAGAGGTTCTTACAGTTGATTTTCCAAGTCTGTCAAAGACGGAAGGCCTGTTAAAAGCGGCAGATTTGTCTTCTACAGTGATATAATTGCTACTCGCCCTCCTTATTGAGATGCACACTGGTGACGGTTGCTTGTATCCCAAACCTTCACGTGGTTTCCTCATTGCACCTTCTAATGGGAGCTTCCCTAACTTTGACGGCTCATCAGGATTTTATCCAGCTTTCGCAAATAGCTTGTAAGCGTTAGGATGAAAACCTTCATTTGTTCGCTTTGTATGGAGTGCCACATTCTGCAAATGATTCTGGGCTACGAACCCTACAAGCGGCTTTGAGGACGACTTTACTGCCTCAATTCATTTTACTGGAAAAGTTAACTTCTTTAGCGTGTTGGTTTGGAGTTTAGATGATTTGACCTTGTCTTTCTTCATTTTGGGGACATATTGGATCTTAGGACTTACTTTCTTGCCATAAGATGCACTATCCCCTCTATGAGATTTATTCACGTTGGGTTGTACCTCCTCAGTAACGGCTTTGGCTTTAGCAATAGTCACCTCAACTCTTTTTGTTATGCGCTCTTCATTCCTGCTTTTCATGCCATCATCAAATTTTAGCTCATTCACAATGCGGTTCTTCAAGTAGAAATTTGCATCGGCGAAGTGTGACTCTGCCTCGGTGAATGGCTCATCATCAGCAACTATCTTCTTCTCGACTTCACCCTCATAGTATTTTAAACATTGATGGTAGGTAGATAGAACTACTTTATTCTCATGTATCCAAGGCCTTCCAAGCAAAATATTGTATGAAGTCTTCACATCGATCACATGCAGCCATGCACTTGATTGCATATCTTCAATAGTGATTCCCAGCCTGATCGTGCCTATGGCTCTTTTCCCCTCTTGGTTGAATCCCTGGATCATCACACGACTTTCTGAGAGTTCGTTCATGGGTATACCAAGTTCTTTCATAGTGCAAATTGACGAAATGTTCACTGAGGATCCTCTATCAACGAAAATTTGATTTACCCTTTCATTACGCATATAGCCAACCAGGTACAATGGGCGGTTATGAGGAGTGCCACTTAGCAGAAGATCGTCATTTTTGAACATGACTTTTTCCTCCCAAGCGTTAACTTCTTAAGGATTGGACTCGATAAGCTTTTCCGAAGATGGTTCCAATGGTAGGTCATCACTCTTTTCTTTCCCTTCGTCAGTATGGCAACAAGAGGCATCAATACTCCCATGGGAAATCTTCGTGCCAAACCAACTTGGTAAAAACTCCTCCGAGGTCACCGGATGTCGTGGCTTTTGAGGGTGATGCACCTCCATTTTCGCTTTCTTTTCATGCTTAACTGGATTCCATCTCCTAGGTCTTTTCACCATTATTTTCCTTGTTGGTTGTTCCATTGATCCTTTTTGTGGGCTCCTTTTGTGGCGCCTACGACGAGTCACCAACGTCCAACCTTCATCGTCCTCAGGTTGACCGTCTTCAACTTTGTAGTTCTCCAGTAATTCTTCATCTTTACTTTCTTTAAAACTACATAATTCATCTGGACTGAATGAGCCAAATGTCATAGAGACTTGGTTTGCGCTTGCTTTCTCATCTTCAAGCACGATCTTCTTTTCACGATCCAAGTCCATAACTTTGTCCTTGAAGACAAAGCATTTTTCCAGAGGGTGGCTCACAAGTCGATGATATTTGCAGTAATTTGGGTCATCAATTTTCCCAGTTTCATTTGGTCGCTTCATCTCTAGAAGCTCAATGAGATTTAACTCGAGTAGTTCTTCAAAAATAGCTGGCACATCAGAATCCAGAAATGGGTACTCTTTCTCTTGCATTTTTTTTAGAGTTAACTTTCCACTTGGCTTATCTTGAAACAAAGTGGATGTCATACTCTGCTTTTTGCTCACCTTCGTCGTGAACTTCATAGGTGATGGGTTGACATTCATAGCTTCTTTGTTTTCAGATCTTGGTATAAACTTGCTCCATTTTCTGACTTCTTGCTTGTCGTTCCCTTTGCGAGGTTCATAGATAGGCAGCCTTTCATTTCCAGCGGAGACCATGCTCAATTCCATGTCATGGGCACGAGTTGCAAGTTCTTCAAATGTGTTAGGCTTGATACCTTTCAAGATATAGTGCAATAACCAATGCATGCCTTGGATGCACATCTCTATGCCAGAAGCTTCACTAAGCCTGTCTTTACAGTTGAGGCTTGCATTCCTCCAACGATTGATAAAGTCGATAACTGGTTCACTCTTCCGTTGACGAGTACTTGTGAGTTCTATCATACTCACAGTATGTCTCGTTCTATAAAAGCGATTGAGGAATTCTTGCTCTAGTTGATCCCAGCTATTAACAGATCCAACCTCGAGGTCCGTGTACCAATCAAAAGCATTTCCTTTTAATGAGCGAACAAACTGTTTGACGAGGTAATCTCCATAAGTCCCAACATTGTTGCATGTCTCAACGAAATGCGCCACATGTTGCTTTGGATTGCCTTTGCCATCAAACTGTTGAAATTTTGGAGGTTGATAGCCAGCAGGCATCTTCAACATATGGATCCTTGAAGTGTACGGCTTTGCGTAGGTAAAGGAGGACTTGGAAGAAACTTCATATTTGTTTCTTATAGTCCCTTCAATAAACTCCTTTAGTTGATTGATTGGAATGATCCCTTCCGAAGAGACTGGAATTTCCTTAGTGGATGCAACTTGTCATGGGGGAGCATCAATTTCTTGAACGTCTGGGAGTTTTCCAGGTGCATGGTTGGATTCTTCTTCCATCAAGATTCCCACCCTATCTGTTAGATTATCGATTCTAGCATCTTGATTTTGCATGCACTTGGTCAAGCCAGTGATTGCTTCCGTCAAGTTTGCCAACTGCTCCTCCACAGATGAAATATTTTTCACCATAGCTTGCATGATTGTCATGGACGATGGAGAGTAGCATGGATTTTCACACAGATTGATCCTTGATTGGCTCACTCTATGTGGTGTAAGTGGGGAGCATCCATCACTTGAAGCGTCATCATATTCCTTCACAGCAGAGTGCTTGGATTCGGAGAGGATAGAGCAAGTGTCTTCGAATCTTTTCAGCAACATCGCTTCCTCATTCGGGTGCGTTTATGGAATATCTTTCTCCTTTTGAAGATGAAGATCCGAAAATAGGGGTATATGCGGATGGCACTTGGGGTGCTTGTTGTCCTAACGAACTTGCTTTGCTCCTCGTAATTGGTCCAAAGCTTCCAAAGGTAACGTCGAGGATGTTTTCCGCATCAGCGTAGAACCTGGAATTATCAACCTTGGCGGAAGTTGAACTGGAGTTGATTTTCTTGGAAGCCATTTTTTTGTTCTTGAACTTTTGTGATTGAAAAGTTTAGATGAGAGGTAGAGATTGTCCCACTGGGCATGCCAGAATTTGTAGACAATAAATTGGTGTTGAGAAAATAAAATCAGGACAGAAAAATATTGCACCAATCGTAGTATTTTATTTCAAATATTTTAGTGTTACAATCTCTATGAATCCTCTGATTCTTCTTTCCGATAGTAAATAAATTCAAGGGCCTTTGAGCTTGATCTTGAATATATATTTGTTTCCACGAACGATGATTTTGAATTCAACTAGCACGAACTTTGATTTGAACTCGTACTCCTTGAACTTGATTTGTTCTTCGTTCTTGAGCTTGAACTTGAACTTGATTGCTTGAAGCTTGAAACTTGTAGAGAAATTTGCAGCGTTTGATCCATGATCTCTCTCTTACTTCTTGTTATAACTTCTGGTCCCTTTTCTGAGTTATGAAGATCCCTATTTATAGTTGTGGAAGGGAAGAGTTATGATAAGAACAAACTCTTTCCGACCAATCCGATTGAAGAGTGACAAGGCCGCATTTGGTTGGCCAGAACATGTCACTTGCACACGTGGCGCGGTTTCATTGGCCTTTTAATTTGACTTGGCATGTCTTGTCATTTTGACACATGGCATGGTCCTATTGGCTCTTCCGTTTGACTTGGCGCGCCACGTCATTTGACACGTGGCACCAAACTAGGCCTCTAAGAAAATGACATATTGGGCCTAATGAAGTGGACTCATCACTTTAGCCCAATTAAATGGGCTAACCCAATGGATTAAGACTTATTTATTTAATCCATATATATTGGACTTATAATTAATCCAATTATATTAGCCAATAAATTTATTTGAACTAATATATCTTAAATTTTAAAATATATATAGTACCAATTATTTTACGAATTTAATTTCAATAAAATTTATATACCTACAACAATCACATAGATATAAATATGTAAAGTAATAGAGAATTTGCTAATATTATATAGGCAATGAGAATTGCAGACTTAAAGAGGTTGGGAGGGGGGGGGGGTAGGTTAAAATTGTACTTGAGACAGAGAGTATCGATCTATGACTTTTGTTCTAAAAAAGAATATTTTAATGATAAAATAGTAAAAAATTTGGTCAAACTTAAAGTGTTTTGATGTGTGGCTATAATTATATATTTTTAGTGCATTACTTACCTTATATTTTGGGGCTTTAATCCTAAATTATACTATATTTGTGCTTAATTGAATTTATTTTATATGTAGGTACGTTAAAGGCAAAATTGGGGGCAAAGTGGAGATTTTATGTGTATTTTATAAACTACAATAATGAAATATAATTATTCAACTAGTGGGTATTTAATTTACAAAGGAAGACAAAAGAACAAATGAAAAAAGAAGGGGATTATTGATGAAAGGAAGAATTGAAAAAAAGAAGAAACAATTGCAAAGAATTTGAAAAGAAAGCAGAAACGAGAATTGGAATGTTAGGCACAAGAAATCAATTGTAAACAAAATGAGGCATCAAATTCAGCCGCCATATGCCAAGCGACGCGAGAGTGTTAGTTCGCGACAAGCCTCGCGAGGCGCAGCCTAATGCGTGGAACGCGCCGGTTTTCCGGTCCGAGATTATTTCTTTTCTTTTTTTTAATTTGGACGCGGTTATTTTGTCTAAGTTTTTTTCATACACATATAAATAGTCATTAAATATCATTTTTAGACGGAGATTAGACTTTAGACCTAGGGAGAGCACGGAGCTGCCATGGAGGCCGAATTTCATCAGATTCCATCTTTCTTCCTTCAAACTTAGTAATCTTTACTTTCTTTTGATGATTTTTTGTTTTGCTACCAAGTCTATGTGGAGCTAAACTTCGCGTTCTAGGGTTGTGGTTGTCATGAATATTGAAGTTTATTAATTATATTACCGTTAATGCGAGTTATCTTCTTTGCTTGTTTCTCTAATTTTATACATAATTGCTTAATTGTTTGGCCAGCAATTGAGTTCTATTTACTATCTATGCTATGCTTGGGAAAGCCGTGTTTAGATTAGAGGAGAATTAGAGAGATCTTGTTTCTGAACTCGTGGCTCGGGGAATGATTTCGCGGTTAGGATAGGAATATACCCAACAGTCTTGCTTAATTAAATACCAATTATATCCGTTCGTGATAGACTCAATACCATAGGAATATAGGATGGATATATTGTGTGCAGGCGAGTAGTATTGTGGGAACATGTTATTCATATAAACGATCCGGTTAATTAGCAGCCATAGATAATATGGATTGACGAGTGTGATTATTGACTTTAATAGGATTGATAAACCAACCACAACCCTGGAATCTATATCTCCCTTGGTTACGTACTTAAATTTTGCAGTAGTAGTCATAATAGAAAAGTTAAACTTTTGAATATCTTGGACAATTAAATGATTTCGGTTTGCTTAGTTAACGATTAATCTAAGTCTCTGTGGGTTCGACATCCGACTTCCGAGTCACTTTATTACTTGACGTCCATGTATACTTGCATGTACTTGGGGAACCAACAAGTTTTTGGCACCGTGTCGGAGACTTTGTTATTGACTGTTTATCTAAGTTTAGCTTTTAGTTGATTTTTATTCAAGTTTTTAATTTTTTTTTATTTAGATAGTATTTTCTTTTCTTATTTTAACATGACATCTTGGAATGTAAATTGTTCGAATGATGGTTATTCATATTTTGATGATCCTTGTCCGTATTGTGGAAGATCCCACTAGTGAAAAATTATCAGAATATTCCAGGAGCGAGTTGTGCGCACAATCTCAATCTAATGAGTGGAATATTTGTAATATGTGTGGTGGTCAAGACAGCCATCGGGATGGCTGTCCAAATTCTTTTCATCCTTCTCTGAGCCCTTATTATGATCTTTCTAACAATTTTTGTGAGTTTGATAGGTACAAAGTGGAGAATGTAAAATATGATGCTCATATAATGGATATGATGAGGCAAATAATGGAGCAAACTCGATTTTTAAGGGAGAAAACTCAATTTTTAAGGGAGCATACTCATGAACGTCGAAAAGAGATGGAAAATCTCAAGGTAATAAATAAGAGAATGAAGGCCAAAATAGAAAAAAGGATTGAACATTCGATGATCAACAAGTTGCAGCCTTAGTTTATAGTTAGGAAGAGCTTCAAATTCGAGAAGAGAGCGAGTTCTAACAAGAGAAAAAATTTGAAAAAGAGGAGATTTTGAGTCAAACTTGGCTGGTGGAACAAGCTGAAAGATTGGAAATATATGAGGCTCAACGTAAGAAAATTACAGATGGGATAAAAGACTTAATAGAAGGAAGAGCTGAACTGGGACAAGAGATCGAAAAAATTGGGGGTTATTCACGACTTGGGAGCTCAATTGATTGTAAAGTTTGATGCTTCTTACGCCCAACAAAATAGTAATGAGTAGTGTGAAGTTGAAAAGGAGCTTATATGCCAAATTGAGGAGCTAAAAGTAGAGAGTCAGTCATCCGAGCATATGTTTGTTGATGATCCCCATGTTGAGAAAAGTACACTAAAGCCATGCGATGAAGCAGATAATGTTATTTTTGAAGGTTCTAGTTCATGTAAATATGAGTATGTAAAGAGTTATACAGTTCTAGAGTTAGGGTGTATTGGTCCTCATTCCATCCATTTTTCAGCACTGTGTTTGGATGATCACATGGAAATCGAGTCATCGGATCCTTTGGAGAAGCCAATGGACGAGGAACGAGGTGCTTACATTCTTGAATTCGTTGTGCCAAAAAGTAAAAATTATATCCCTCATCGAAAGGACAAGAAGTGTAGAGTGAAAAATTTATTACTTGGCCTAATTTTCTGTGTATCCCTACCGAAGGAGCATAGCCACATACTGGATGCCCTATTGGGGCTCAATTCATAAGTTCGATGTGGAGGAAAAAAGTGATTCAAGTCGTGCCGCGACGTTAAATCAGGCGCTTGTTGGGAGGCAACCCAATTTTACTGCTTTCTTTTATTTTTATTTATTTTCTTTTTCTATCTTCGTAGTGTTATTTTTGTTTTGTAGGATTATAAGAATAAGAAGCAAAGCCATTAGAAGAGCGCAAAAGCAAGCCAGATGGTGAGAACTAAGTGTGGGGTGCCCACGCAAAGGACCATGCCTGGGGAAGTCTGATTACCTCGTGAGTCGTGATTGCTTCGACCTTTGGCCCTTTAGGGAGTTCCTTGTCCACCCTCATTATTATTTTACTTTATTTGTGCAATGGGGATACAGCACTCCTTTAAGTGTGGAGTGGGAGAATTTCTCTAGATAATTAGTAGTATGTTAGTAAAATTGTTAACTTCTTATTTTGATTTTAGCTTCTTATTTTTGTTTTTGTAGTTGTGTAGTATTTTAGTAGCTTAGTTTATTTTTTTAATATGGAAAATAAGAAGAAAAAAATAGAAAAATGTAGAAAAATTGGACTTTTCCCGGCGATGGATCTCCTAGACAATTTTCTTGAGGGATTAAAGTCTAAACAAAAATTCAAAAATATGTCTTTTAGGTTCCTTAGGTAGTAATAATCCCCCACGATTTTTCTTTGTGCCTCGATTCTTTTCCATGTGATGTACTTTGAACCGGGTAGCAGTTTTTCCTTTTATTTTTTTTATTTTATTTTTTTTATTATTATTATTTTTAGAGTATATTGGAATTTAGAGAATAAATAGAGGAAGAAAGATGAGATTCCTAGGCGCCCTTTACTTGTTTGATAGTAGCATATTTAGGCTTTGGCATGCGTCGTATTTTTGCTATGTGCTAAAATTGCTTATGATGCCTTGGTTATTTGGATAGCATATTTTGTGACGCCTATGTCTCATTTTCTTGACTTATGTTCACTCTGTGCTTAATACTTAGTTTCTTGTGGCTGTGTGTATACTTGCATTTGTGGAGAGTCGGAATGAAACCGTTGTTAGTTAGTCTTGTGCCTTGTGTGGTGAGATTTTTGTGTAGTCTATATATTGTACTTGTGTCTAGAACTTTCCCGGTATGTGAGTTAAAACAAAATTTGACGTGATGCTCGGTTTGAAAAATGATTTTGGCCTTTCTTTGATCTTTCCGAGCGTTATCGCTATCACAAAATAAAATTGGTCCTAGTTAACTCTTTTGAGCCTATAGACTTTTATTTGGCACCCTCATTACAATTCATATTCTTTTTATTCTTAATTGACATTGTTTTGATCCTTTTACCTCTTAAAGCACTTTAATTGTGAGATGAGCGCTAAATAAGTGAGAAGGGACTAAGTGTGGGGTGGCTTATAAGTTGAACCAATGAAGGGAAGAAAAGGTGCACTTATTTTGTAAAATAATACACCACTAGCGAAAATTAAAGAAGAAAAAAATATAGGTGAATAAATTGTTGTCTTGTTCTTGCTAGTGAGATACAATTTAAAGTAGTGCTTAAAGAAAAAGGGGAACACTTTTGGGAGTGATTGAAGTTGTGAAATTAAAGTGGATTGAGAAATTATGCGCTTAAAGTTTATCATGCGATGTGTTAAAGTGCTTAGAAGGATTAGTCACTACTCCTAAAATATATCATATCCGCTACTTAGCCCACATTACAACCATAAAAAAAGTTTTAATTGATATTAGATCGAGTGAGCCTACATTAGTAGATATTTACATTATGGGCAAGCATATGGTACTAATTGCATGCATGTGACTTCTTTTGTGAGTATATGAGTCCTTAAAATATATTTGAGCGTTTGATTTGAACATATGGATTCAACTTACTCTCTTGTTCTTGTTGTGAGGGCACGTGGTCTCACGAGGATAGGTAACGTTATTAGACTTCTCTCTATGATGTTGGGTGTTCAAGCCATGAGTACATTATGACATTGAGTTTGGTTTTTGAGGCTAGGATTGTTAGAGTATGTTATCTTTGTTTGAATATTTTTTAAGCTTGGCATAAGAAAAAGGAAAGTGTATGTGATTGCATATACTAAAGTTTAATTGTTGCTATAAAGCATGGTCATTGGTGTAGTGTGCCTCAATTGTGTAAAAACAAAGTGCTCAAGTACAGTGTGAATTGTTAGTTGACTCGAGGACGAGCAACGTTTAAGTGTGGGGTAGTGATGTGTGGCTATAATTATATAATTTTAGTATATTACTTACCTTATATTTTGGGGCTTTAATGCTAAACAATACTATATTAGTGTTTAATTGAATTTGTTTTATGTGTAGGTACGTTGAAGACAAAATTGAAAGCAAAATAAAGATTTTATATGTATTTTATATACTACAAGAATAAAGTATAAATATTCAACTAGTGGGTATTTAATTTACAAAGGAAGACAAAAGAATAAATTGAAAAAGAAGGGATTATTGATGAAAAGAAGAATTGAAAAAAAAAAAGAAGAAGAAACAATTGCAAAGGATTTGAAAAGAAAACAGAAACGAGAATTGGAAAGTTTGGCACAACTAATCAATTGGAAACAAAGTGAGGCATCAAATTCAGCCGCCATATGCCAAGCGACTCCAGAGTGTGAGCTCGCGACAAGCCTTGCGAGACACAGCCTAACGCGTGAAACGCGCCAGTTTCCGGTCCGAGATTATTTCTTTTCGTTTTTTAGTTTGGACTCGGTTATTCTGTCTAGACTTTTTTTCCTACACAGATAAATAATTATTAAGCACCATTAATAGACGGAGATTAGACTTTAGGCCTAGGGAGAGAACTGAGCCGTCGTGGAGGCCGAATTTCATCAGATTCCATCTTTCTTCCATCAAACTTAATAATCTTTACTTTTTTTTGATGATTTGTTGTTTTGCTACCATGTCTATGTGGAGCTAAACTTCGCGTTCTAGGGTTGTGGTTGTCATGAATATTGAAGTATATTAATTATATTACCGTTAATTCGAGTTATCATCTTCGGTTGTTTCTCTAATTCTGTGCATAATTTCTTAATTGTTTGGCGGGCAGTTGAATTCTATTTACTATCTATGCTATGCTTGGAAAGCCGTGTTTAGATTAGAGGAGATTGGAGAGAGCTGATTTCTGAACACGTGGCCCGGGGAATGATTTCGCAGTTAGGATAGGAATATAACTAACAGTCTTGTTTAATTAAATAACGTATTATATTCATTCATGATAGACTCAATACCATAGGAATATAGGATTGATATACTGTGGGCAGACGAGTAGTATTGTGGGAACATGCTATTCATATAAACGATCCGGTTAATTAGCAACCATAGACAATCTGGATTAACGAGTGTAATTATTGATTTTAATAGGATTGATAAATCAACCACAGTCCTGGAATCTATATCTCCCTTGGTTACTTATTTATATTTCACAATAGTAGTCATAATAGAAAAGTTAAACTTTTGAATATCTTGGACAATTAATTGATTTTAGTTTGCTTAGTTAACGATCAATCTAAGTCTATGTGGGTTAGACATCCGACTTCGGAATTAGTTTATTACTTGACGGTCGCGTATACTTGCGTGTACTTGGGTAACCAACATGCTTATAAGCTAAAAATTCATAAGTTGGGGGTCATGTGGAACTTAGATCAAATGTTGGATTATTGAATGTATGTTAACAAAGTACCATAAGAAAAAAAAAATACTTATAATGAGTTAGATACTCTTAAGCCAAATGGTCTAGTAGCCCCCTAAACTTGCACTGAATTTTAAAGCCGGTCTATTAACTTTTCTTTTTTTTCATTTTAACATATATACTTGATAGCAGACTTGAGCGCATCTACCAGGAGAGTAAGATATCGAGTCAACTTGAAGGTTATGAACTCACGAAGAGTTGATTGTGATGCATTTTGCTCATAGAAACGATATGTTTTCTAACAACAAGAAACTAGTCACAAATTTTCAGCGATGACCTGGATGAGTACATGGTGACATTAGGAATGGAAATACTATTTTCGGAAAAGAGGAAAGATATGTAAAATGTATAGGACAAATTGAAGGTCTTAGTTTGAAGATAATATGTGAGCTAATGATGTGAAAATGTAAGTACAAGGGAAATGACACAACTAAGGTTAAGAATGTCGCACATGTTGATGTGGGAATATGGAAAGGTATAAATATTAATATAACTCCAGTTAGCACAAATATGTTTTTAAGTATGAATTCAAAGCAGAAAGCAGTTGTCTATGAGTCAGCTGCGAGTTTACTCCAATAACAGTCCTTATACAAGCTAATGCATATTAGTACAGGTGCCTTGAAATTTCTCTCGAGCATATATGAAACGAAATTATCATGCTAGTGATGGAAAGGGGTGGAAATTAACGAGAAGAATGATATAACATAGTAATATGGGCTTCGTGGTTAGTCTCACAAGCAACAAAAAAGTATGATCCCTCTTTAGTAAGGGTGGATCGATTCACTATATGGCATATGTTAGTATGCTATATTTTGTTGTAAAAAAAAAGTTCAACGACCATCTAGAATGGAGATATTCAGGCTGAAATTTTTTAAAGAATTTATTATAACTTTTTAGTTGGTTAGAGCTCCATTCTCTGACCATTTAGACTTTTGATAAATAAGTTCAAAGCCATCGAGATACTGTTGTTCCGTAAATGTTAGTACAAGAAATTTTAGGGAGTGAATTTGACGCATGAATATATGAAAATGACTCATGAGGGTCATCAAAATCATACTGGAATAAGAGAATTCATGTACATGCATGACTCATGTTATGCTTTAAATGATATGAATTATCGAATTATGATATAACTATATATGTTTATAAAAATGTATGATAACTTGAATATGCATATGAATATATCGTGATATTGTATATTGCGGGATCAAGTAGTTGGATGCATGAGATGTTGTATGGTGATATTTGAACAAGTGGAAAGTTTATGGGATAACTCTAGTTATATAAAGGAAACTCTGCCAAAAAACTTGAAGAAACTTGGAGAGTTTGATAAATTTTTGGGCTCAAAAGATATAAGTCCTTGGAAGGGGAACTAATCTTTCACTCATAATTCAAGGAGGATCAAGTCTGGCATTCAAGAACGAATTTCATATAAGGTAAAGAATGTAATACCTCAAAAAAAATTTCGCTAAGTATTATATCCTCGTTCATGCAATAAGTAGACACACAAGTATTCAAAAAGTTTTAAAGGTGTCTAATACCTAAATCCCATGTTTGTAAAGTTATACAGATATCTATAAGGGGGAGAAGTATTTTGGAACAAATTAGAAATGCTTAAGAGAAGAAAGCAAATTAACATAATGACACATGACCTAACTTCAAACCAATCATATCTCCCAATTTATTATGAATTGAGCTATACGTTATATATCAAATGAAAGCTCCCCTGAGTGTAGTTTCCAAAACTTCAAACCGCGATGCAACGCTCTGGGCGACACGACAAGCTAAATATTGGGGAAAAATTAATAAAAGTTGAGTTCCGAATATCCCCCTTATTGCGGCGCCTTAGGTGACGCCCTAGGCGAGCAATAGGCTAAATTTTTTTACATGTGTGATTTTAAAATGCTTAAAATAAAAGTGCATTTCGGGCAGAGCGAAATTCAATTAGTTCTACCATATTTTGAAGAGGTTTTTGAGAGCAAGAGTGACCTAAGGATTCCCTAATTTGTCCAAGGTTTACACTCAAGAATCAAAGAGTTCTTCAAAACCCAAAATTTAGGGTTCATTGAGGCATCGCTCAAGGTAAATTCTGTTAACTCCTAGTATTAATGATGTTACTATTTGGTATGGCTTGATGAGAGTATACATTTCAGAAGGGGCTATGTGTTTTGATTTATGAATACTTCATTGGTTCTGCAGCACACTCCTGGTTGATCGACTGCGGATGTTCAAATTTTGCCTTGTGGCACAAAAGGGTTATAGAGGTATTCCTCGGAGTATGATCGTGTATTAGAGAAGTGTTAGACATTCTGGTTGTGGAGTTGGGATCAGATATGGTGGTACGTGTGTTCTATGTGTTTGGAGACTGGGAGTTCTCAGGAGCAGATTATTTCATAATTGTGGGTTGTGAGGTAGTGGCCGAAGCTAGCTAAGTGATAGTGTGTGTTGTGATTCAGTTATTGTGGAATTTCGAAGGGTTAATCATGTAATCGTGGGGGACCAGAGTCGATTTGGAGGTCCATAGGTAGGACCAATTATGATGTGTATTCTACATCGAGCTAGACTGATGGACTCCATAATGTTATTGTTGAGAGACGCGTTATTCGGTTGTGGCTAAGCTTATTCGTGCTCTGAAATGATTCATGAGTTACTCTTCTATGCTGCGAGGAGTTGTGATTCGTTAGTTTTGAGCACACATGGTGCATTTCTATTGTGGTCTTATAGCGGAATGAGTAATTGGGTATTGCATGATTGAGGGCATATTAGTTATGTTCTTTCGGGTTTTGTGTGGCATTGTGTCATCTGATTCTCCGTGGTTATGGTAATGCACTTTGGGTACTTGATGTCAAATTTTGCGTGGTTATTGATTTTGAGAATGGCTCGAGGTATATGATATGGACCAGCGTTTGGATGGAGTCACGCATTGCAGCAGAGTTATATTGAGGTATGAACCTTTTTGTTAGAGTTGGGTGAGGGTTCTACGGTGTGTGATGGGTTCTTAGTTTTTTTTTGTGGTAGTACCCATTGAGTTGCGGGACGGTTCTCTTGATTGAGTCATTTTCGTGATTGAATACATTTGGGTTGTCGCTCATTGGTGCATGGATTGCACGGTTTATGGATCCGAGTAGTATTGGTGTCGCGTGTTAATAGGTTGGTTGGTATTCGATAAGAGGAAGTCATCGGATCTAGTATGGGTTCTATCAGATTTGATTGCGGTATATTTGGAAGGATATATCGGAAGTCGGCATAGGAATTGGCTATAGTTCTTGTTTAAGGAGAGGGAGATCCATGGCTTGTTGATTGATGAATGGTTATGAGTTTCCGCATGTTTCTTTCATCATTGGCAGTGTACAAAGGTTCATAACAAGATTTTAGTTGATATGAGGTTCCTTACCGGTGTCGAGTTGGTTATCGCGCAGCTATTGCGGTCGGAAGTTATCACTATGAGTAATTGAGTTGTGTGGTATATCCTGTGATTATGTCATGGGTTATGGTTATGGCTTGGTACAGCTTGTTCAGACTTACACAGCGTGTAGGTTGCGAGATGCAGATCTTATAAGAAATTACGGATGAGTGAAAAAAGAATTGGATTCTAAGGCTTGTGGGCTTGGTTGGATTGAGAAATTTCAGTTATGTTGTGTTATCGGACCTGTATGGGATAGGGTGACATGGGACCACCCCCGGGTATGTGCATGGTAAGGTTATCCGGCGACTTGATAGTTTTTGAACAACTCTTGGCACGTTCGAGGATGAACGTATGTTTAAGTGGGGGAGGATGTAACAACCCGACCGGTCGTTTTGAGCATTTACACTTCGCTCGGTAGTTTGCAGGCATGAGTAGTTCTGTGTGATGTATTATAACTTATGTGAATCGTCGGTTTTGGTTTTCAGGCTGTTCGAAATTGATTTGGAAAAATGATCCTCAGCTGGAAGCTCTAAACTGAAAAGGTTTGACCAAGTTTGACTTTTTAGTATTCAACCTCGGATTGAATTTTAAATGGTCTCATTAGCTCCGTTGGGTTATTTTGGACTTAGGAGCGCGTCCTGATTGTGATTTGGAGGTCCGCATAGAAATTGGCTTGAAATGGCGAAAGTTGAAATTTTGGAAAGTCTAACCGGGAATGGACTTTTTGATATCAGGGTCGGATTCCGATTCCGGACTTGTGTGCAAAATTTGAGGTCAATCGGACATGATTTGATAGGTTTTGGCATCGATTGCGGAAGTTTCAAGTTTCAAGTTCATCGATTTCGAGTTGAGGTGTGATTTGTCGTTTCGATGTTATTATGTGTGTTTTGAGGTCTCGAGTAGGCCCGTGTTATGTTGTGGGACTTGTTGGTAAGTTTGGATGTGTTCCCGAGGGGCTTAGGCATATTTCGGATTGATTTCAAGCTATTTTTCCTTCATTTTTGCATTGTTGGTTCTGCAAAACTCTGAGTATCTGGTTTCCTTAATCGCGATCGCGGGATATGGATCACGATCTCATAGAGTTGTTTGAAGGCTGGGAGAAATTTTTCATCGTGTTCGCGGTTCTTCAAACGCGTTCGCGTAAGTTGCTTCGATTTGAGCATCGCGTTCGCGTAAGATTGCACGCGTTCGTGTAGAGTGTTTGACTGAGCTGGGCAGTGGTCGTTTCTTCTTCGCGTTCTCAGTTCTTTGTACATTATCGCGTAGTGCATTTTCCGGGGCAGTGCTTTTTCTTCTTCGCGATCGCAAGGTTATTTCCGCGATCGCAATTCATTAATTCGCCCAGTGATTATAAAGTACTATATTTCGAGGGTTTCGGCCAGTTTTGCATTTTAGGAGCTATGGAGCTCGGATTGAGGCGAATCTTAGAGCAATTTTCACCATATGAATTGGGGTAAGTGTTCTCTACTCGGTTTTGGTTATATTCCATGAATATATCTTCGATTTTAGCTTTTGGTCGATGAATTTTAAAGAGGAAATTGGGGGTTTTGGCCTAAATTTTCATAATATGAATTTTTGAGTTTTGAGCTTCGAATTGAAGTCGGAATTGAGGTAAACTAGTATGGTTAGACTCGAAATTGAATGGGTTGTCGGATTTTATGAGTTTTGTCGGGTTCCGAGGTGCGGGCCCAGGTTGGGCTTTTGGGCCAATTTCGGATTTTTGACTCAAGATTGATCTTTTCTAATTGGGATTGGTTCCCTTAGCCTTGTTTGATGTATTTGAATTGTTGTTGGTCAGTTTTGAGCCGTTCGGAGATCCGAACGTGTGGGATGGCATATTTGAAGCATCATTTGGCATGCTCGGCATTGGTTTTTGGTTCGTTCGAGGTAAGTAACTCTTCTAAACTTAGTGTTGAGGGTATGAATCTCTACATTACGTGTTATGTGACTGATATTGAGGTGACGCATATGTGACGGGCGTGTGGGCGTGCACCCTGTGAATTGGGACTCTGTTGTTCCCATGGCACTGTATAGTGGCTCTATTTTATTGGTATTTGTGTTTTCACCATGTGAATAAAGTAACTGAGCTGTCAATCATGTTAAATATCATGTTTAGGGTTTATGCTGATATTGTTTGTATCCATAGTGGTCGTTTATTGTTGGCATCTCATTGATTTCATTGATATATCGTACTCAGTCACATTCATGCATTCATATCATATCTCAGTCTCAGTTGTCACTTGTTCATACATCATATCATTGTTTCAGGTCAGTTTTCATGACATTGTGAGCCTCTGGGTGAGACTGGAGAGATTGATGACTAAGTGAGGATGAGAGCCTGATTATGAGTGATAGTTATGGGATCGGGATACACGTCGCAGCATGTTATATTGATTTATGCCTAGATTGCTTATGATAGCGCTTGGGCTGTAGGAGCCCCTCCGGAGTCTATAACACTCCCCCAGTGAACGCGGGTGATATTATTGAGGGATGGATTTCCCTTGACATGGATTTGTCCAAAGTATTGATATATGGAGATGGGTTTCTCCATAGGGATGGATTGCCCTTTTTCCTCGGTACCGAGTGACGTATACTCATTATTGAGTATGTTACAAGATGGATTTCCTTGGGCCATATAGGACATATACGGTACCAAGTGGTTGAGCATGATGAGTAAAAAGCGGGAGGCAGTGAGATTGAGTACTCTGAGAGTGTGAGTACACGATTCATCTCTGAGATACATGGCATCGGCATGCACACATGACATACAGGCATAGAGATGCATTTTTCCTCATGTCGTACGGTATCGTACCATTCATGACTTTTTACACACATTGATATGTGGGCCTAGAGAGGTATTTTTGCACTTGTTATTTGGAAAGAAAATGGAACTTCTTACTTATTGTTGAAATGGTTTTTGAGAAAAATTACAACTTTCAAACTATCTCATATGCTACGACGATTTCAGTGAAGGATTTGAGTTTTCCCTGATATTCTTGAAAAGTGGAATTATTTTCGAAAAGAAAAACTGTGAAAAAGCTGAGCATTTTTATCTCCAAGTTACCTTCTTATTTACATGCTTTACGTTGTTATGAACTGCTATCAGTTATTCTTGTTGGACCCGACCTATGTTCCAACTCGTCACTGCTTTCAACCTGAGGTTAGGTTTGCGGTTGTACTGATACTACACTTCTGCACATTGCATGCAGATGTTGGTTGTAATTGTTGTTTTGTTCGAGGGTTGTTGGATTTGAAGGTGTGTCTGCGCCCATGTTGTATGTGCCTCTGTTGTTAGGGGTAGCCTTAGATTAAATTGTGTTGTTTATGTACTTTTCAAATAGACTATGTATTTATTTCATTTCCGTTTTGTAAACTCTATTCTTAGAAACTCATGATTTGTACTACCAGTCCTTGGAAAATGTAATAGATTCAGATAATTTGTTATTTATAATTGACTTCTTAAGATTATTGAAATTTGATTGCTATTAGTTGGATTACTTAGCGGGTTGGGTTAGGTGCCATCATGGCTAGTGGATTTTGGGTTGTGACAAAGGGAAAACATTATATGGTATCATAACTTGCCTCCGAATTCTATTTACACGCTTTCCATGCTAGCAGATGCTTTTGTAAAGGCCCATGTTGGTGCCATCAAGGCCGAGACTAGGAAATCAGACCTTTTTCAAGGTCAAGTAGAGGGATAAAGAGATGCTTAGGGAGTCCGTGTCGAGGTTCCAGATGGAATAGATGGATCTGCCACCGTTTGCAGATGATTGGGTCGTTCAGGATTTTATTCAAGGACTCAACCCCCGAAGTTCCATGGCTTCTCAATAGCTAAAGCAAAACATGGTGGAGCACCCGGCGGTCACCTAGGTTGACGTCCACAACAGGTATCAATCGAAGATAAGAGTCGAGGATGACCAACTCAGGGTCCCTTTAAGGTCTATTTACCCCGTCAGAATCGATGACAGGTCTAAGAGAATCATCGATCAGGAGCTGAGGCTTGTCCGAGATTGATACCATCCATACGGATTTGGGCGCCACACGACAAGGAACGACAAGGTAAATGATCGAGGAATGAGCAGTCAGGGCCTTATGAGCAACAGCGGGTTTGACATGCTGCTCGGGAGTAGGGAGGCACCAAGATTATCGGAGTATAATTTCAATGTGGACGCTGCAAGAACATTGTCAACCATAGGATGCATCAAAGAGACTAAGTAGCCAAGACTGTTGCAGCCCGACTCTATCCAGAGAGACCCTAGTTTTGTGTGTAAGTACCATGGTACTCACGGTCATAAGACCGAAGATTTTGGACAGCTAAGAGAAGAAGTAGCTTGGTTGTTCAACAATGGGCACCTTCGACAATCCCTAAGCGAGGGAACCAAAAATCACTTCAGAAATAGGGACGCCAACAAACAGGTCGAATAAGAGGAGCCCCAGCACGTAATCAACATGTTCATCTAGAATTTGATGTCCCCTAGGGGCCAATGATAAAACGCAGCAAAGTTTCTATCACGAGAGAAAAATGCACCCGGGATTATGTCCCGGAAAGAACCATCTCGTTCAGAGACTAAGACATCGAGGGCATCATCCAGCCCCAAAATGATGCACTGGTAATAGTTGTACTTATCAATAAATCTCGAGTTAAACGGGTGTTTATTGATCTAGGTAGCTCGGCCAAGATCATCAGATCGAGGGTCATCATACAACTGGGGTTGCAGGATCCAATCGTACCGACGGTCCGAGTATTGAATGGATTCAACATGGAGCGCGAGACCTCGAAGGGTGAGATAATTTTACCGGTAATCACTGCTGAGACCACCCAAGAAACAAAGTTCTATGTGATTGAAGGGGATATGGGGTACAATGCCTTGTTCGGAAGGCCATGGGTTCACAACATGAAAGCGGTGCCTTCGACCTTACACCATGCACTAAAATTTCCCACTCCGCGAGGAGTCAAAATAGTCTACGGAGAACAGCTAGCCGCGAACGAATTTGTTGTCGATGATGTAATCTGGGTCCCGCGGTTTCAACATCGAAAAGCAGGGAACCAGCAAAAGAAAAAGAAACTAAATAGAAATCAATGATAGCGGCCTCAACCGAGTCGAAAAAATAGAAGGATCACAGAGCGAACGATGAGGATGATTACATTATCCCGAGATCTTTCATAGCGCCTGATGATACTGATGCCACCAAATTGACAATCGAGGAGTTGTAGCAGGTTATATTGATCGAGCACCTACCGGGTCGAAAGGTATACCTGGGCACATGATTAATGCCTGAGCTCAGGAAAAACTTATTTATTTCTTAAAGATAATGCCAATTGTTTTTCCTGGTCCCATCTAGACATGACAGGGATGCCCCCTGAGGTAACAACTCACAAATGTAGCTCGGATCCAAAGTTCCATCCGGTTAAGCAGAAGAGAAAGAGACAGTCCGAGATCAAAGACGCATTTAACCAAGGGCGAGTTATCTAAACTTTTGAAAATAGGTTCCATCCGGGAAGTTAAATACTCGGATTGGTTAGCTAAAGTAGTTGCCGTGCCTAATAAAGGAAATAAACTTATGATGTGTGTAGATTATAAGGATCTAAGGCATTTCTTAAGGACTCTTTCCCTTTGCCTAACATCGATCGAATGATCGACGCAACGGGATGAGATACTGAGTTTTCTTGACTCTTATTTTGGGTACAACAAAATACGGATGGACCTTCAAGAAAAAACTTCTTTCATAACCAAATTTGGCACCTATTGTTACAATGTAATGTCGTTCGAACTAAAGAACGTATGTGTCACATACAAACGCTTAGTTAACTGGATGTTCGAAGAACAAATAGGGAAATCAATGGATGTTTATATTGATTATATGTTGGTTAAGTCCCTGCAAGCATAGGACCATTTGAAACATTTCCAGGAGACCTTCGACATATTGAGGAAGTACAACATGAAGCTAAACCTGGATAAGTGTTCATTCGGGGTCAGCTCGGGCAAGTTCCTCGAGTTCATGGTATCTAACCGGGGAATAGAGATCAACAGGGACAACATAAAGGCCATAGAAGACATCACCATAGTCGGCAATGTTAAGGAAGTACAAAGGTTGACCGGGCGAATAGACGTGTTAAGACGCTTCATTTCAAGATCGTCAGATAAGAGCCATCGATTTTTCTCACTATTGAAAAAGAAAAACAACTTATCTTGGACACCGGAATGCCAACAAACTTTAGAAGAAGTCAAGCGATACCTACTGAGCCCTCCCTTGTTGCACACTTCGAACGCGGACAAACCAGTATACCTCACATTGGCAATTTTCGAGGTGGAGGTAAGTGGTGTCCTGGTCCGGGAGGAAGCAGGTACAAAATTTCCTATTCATTATATTAGTATAAACCTAGGCAATGCCGAAACTAGGTATCCACACTTAGAAATATTATTGCTCGCCTTACTGAGATCTTCTAGGAAATTGAAATCGTGCTTTCAATGCCACCCCATATCTGTTGTGACCTCCTATCCGCTGAGGAATGTCATGCATAAACTCGAGCTATCAGGCCGGTTGGCCAAATGGGCCATAGATATTAGCGGGTATGATATCGAGTACAAACCCTGGATCGCTATAAAATCTCAGATTTTGGCTGACTTTACGCTGGCCTTGGTACTCGAGGTCGAAAAGGAGTTACTGTTTACTTCAGGTATTAACTCAGGGATCTATTCACAGACAGTGCCTCCAATGCGAAGGGGTCCGGTCTTGGTATCGCATTGAAACCACTTACGGGTAACATAATTAAGCAGTCTATTAGAAATGTTAATTGAGTAAAATCGAAGTCGAGTATGAGGCTATGATTGTAGGTCTTGAACCGGCTAAGAACCTGGGGACCGAAGTAATCGAAGAAAAATGTGACTCCCTCCTTATCGTAAATCAAGTCAACATAAAGTTCGAAGTAAAAGAGGACGGATGCGGAGGTACTTGGAGAAATTGCAGGTGACCTTACATGAATTCAAGGAATGGACTCTACAACACGAACCTCAATATCAAAATAGTGAGGATGATGCACTGGACAACTTGGGGTCGTCTGTCGACTCCGATGAATTTGAATCGGGGCAGTGGTACAATTGATGAACTCAGTGGCAGAAGAATGTCATGTCGAGGTAAACTCGACCAGCTTGACTTAGAATTGGAGCAACAAATACATAAACTACCTAAAGACAAGAAAATTGCCATTAGATCCCAAATAATCGAGTGCCCTGCGCACCAAAGATGCCATGCTCAGCTTGGTTGAGGAAAACTGTTCAAAAGATCCTTTTTCGGTCCACTAGCTAGGTGTTTGGGTCCGGGGGAGGCTGAATAAGCCATGAGAGAGGTTCACTAGGGCCCTTGTGGGAACTACTCGAGAGCAAAATCCCTGATTTGGAAGTAAATCAGAGCTGGTTACTACTAGAACGAGATGGAGAAAGATGTGAAAGACTTCGTATGAAAATGCAAAGAGTGTCGAATACACGTCCCAATGATTTATCAACCAGAAGAGATGCTTCACTCGGTCCTATCGCCATGGCCGTTTATGAAATGGGGGATGGACATCGTCAATCCCCTTCCATGGGCACCCAGTAAATCCCAATACATACTACTCATCACTGATTATTTCTCCAAGTGGGTCGAGGCTCAGGCGTTTGAGAAAGTTAGGGAGAAAGAGGTTATCGACTTCATCTGGGATCACATAATATGTCGGTTTGGGATACTGGCCGAGATTGTTTACGACAACAGAAATAAATTCGTCGACAACAAGGTAAGCAAGTTTTTCAAAGACCACAAAATCAAAAACATATTATCAACACCTTACCACCCTATTGGGAATGGACAAGCGGGGTCAACAAACAAAACTATACTCCAAAACTTGAAAAAGATTCTGACCGATACAAAAGGAAAGTGAAAATAAATCTTGCCGAAATCTTACGGGCATACCGAACTACTTCAAAGTCAAGTACCGGAGCGACCCCGTTATCTCTAGTCTATGACGTGAAAGCTCTAATCCCGGTCAAGGTGGGGGGAACCGAGCGTCAGGTTCCAGTATGCTATTGAAATGTTAAACGGTGAGGCCATGACCACAAGTATGGACTTATTAATGAGAGATGAGAAGCTGCCATGGTCTGATTGGTTGCACAAAAGCAACGAGTGGGGAGGTACTACAATCGAGGAGCTCACCTTCGACATTTCCATGTCGGGGACTTGCTGTTAAGGAAAGTAACTCTACACACCAAGAACCCAAATGACAGGAAACTAGGCCCGAACTGGGAAGGACCGCATAGAGTTGCCGGAATAACCTGGAAAGGTTTATCTATACTCGAGTCAGAAAATGGTGTACAACTACCAAAAAAACTGGAACGTGGCACACTTAAAACGGTACTACTACTAAGGTACAAGCACAATCCCCCTTTGAAATTTTTTATAAGAATTTATGCATGTACTCGATCGAGGCCAAACGTGACAATTAGGTCTGAAAATACATGTTGTACTCTTTTTCCCTTGAACCGATTTTTCCTGAAGTGGGTTTTATCGCAAGGTTTTTAATGAGGCAACAGTAAAACGTGTTACCTTAGTTTTGAAGGTCGGCCTAAAGCCAGTTACTTATCATCTACACCGGACCAACAGTATTCGAGCCCTCACAAGTTCGTTCTCAAATAATGGGGGTCATTACCCCCTAAGTTGGGATCCTTATAAGGCGATTATTTAATATTAAAAGCAAAGTCTTGGTGATTAGGATTCGTTGTAAGGTTCAAATGGTCAAACGAATCGTACCCATGCATCTACTATTGTCATGGCATAAGGCTTATGCGCCTCCGATTATGTACTATACATCCAAAGCAATGGAAGAAATGTTCCCTCTATATTTTATCACTATGCATTTTGTACCATTGATTCATTCGTTGAAGTTACTTAGAACAAATAATGGGTCCTGAATCCTAGAGCCTACGGGCTACCCCGACTCGGGGACTGTCTTCGATAAAAAGATCAGATAGCTCGGGCTATCGAATCCCGGAGGCACCTAGCCTATTAGGCAACGCCCGAACATGAAATGCTACGTCCAACTTCAAACGGCTCAAAAACGTCCAAGTCCGTACTCAGAAAGTAAGGCCCTTACATATGATTAAAACCTATTGAAAGGTTACCCTCAGCAAAACACGGTCGTGTACGACCAAAACACTCAACTATCATAACAGTATTCATTTTTTATCGAGATTTCGAAGCCTATGTTGAGTGGTTCTTTGAGTATATGTTGTGCACAATCATACAAAATATTGTAGCCAGGAGTGTTATAGTTGGCACTTACGGGAGTAGAATGATGGTTAGTGGTTTAAATGCCCCTAAAGTGGGATAGGATATTGTTCTTGATGCCTTCCCGGTCATGGACCTAATTTTACCTCTTCTTTTAAGGACAAAATTTTATTCATTCTTCTTTTGTTGATGGTGGAGGTGTGGAAGAATCTAGTATTAGCATCCTCATCACACAACCAATAGATCCTAGCTCTGAGCTTCCAGAAATCCTCCTCACATATCAGGATACTAGGTTTTGGAGAAACCTACTGAAGGAGTTTTGAGAAGACCTATGGATACTAGCTAATCTAGCCATGATGTGCTTTTTTCTTATGAAGCATTGTTGGATACTTTTAGGTAGGTCAGGATGACTGCACCACATTTTCTCAAACCTAAAAGGCCTAGAAGGAGGGAATTGGTTGTTGTAGAAGGAAAAGAGTAAGGAGCAGTGGTTAGAATAGATTCTAGGGAGGTGAGTGACATTGGACTTAAGGAATAGGTCAATCCAATCATTCGTTGCAAAGAACTTATCACGCCTTTCAAGTATAAGGGGCAGTGGTTAGAATAGATTCTAGGGAGGTGAGTGACATTGGACTCAAGGAATAGGTCAATCCAATCATTGGTTGAAATCACTTATCAAGTCTTTCTAGTATAAGGCACTGCATGTTGGTGTATCTCTTATTTCTCTAGGTGTACTTACTACCCTTAACGCCTAGATTTACTAACTTACACTAATTTAGACAGTGCTAGAAATAGTTGGTTTTAATGGTGTTGATGTTATTGCCTCCAAACTTATCCCTGACTTTTAACACCTTATTAAAGTCACCTCCTACTAGCCAGATGCCCTTAAAAACAAAATCAATGTCTAATAAGTTCTCCCATAGTTTTAGTCTATTGCTAAATAAATTAGTAGCATAATGGCAGAGAACAGGAAAAATTTTAGAGGAAGTGTCCTTAACCATAACTTGTAGAGACATCTTCCGGCTTAATAAGGTCATCCTTCCACATCACCACAATACTACCAGACTAACCTATAGCGAATGATTCGATCTGGGCATTGAACTAAAGCTCAGGATTGGTGTTTTTGTGATCATCCATACGAGTTTCAAGTAAAACGAGTATGACTGTTTTGTTGAGTTTGACCATGGAAGCATGGTAGCTTTCTAAACTCTGAGCTATTAGCTCCCATAGAGTTATATATGATGAAGTTCATCAGGAGTTTTTGTTGATGTGGTGTGATAAGTATGAATTTTAACCACTTATTAGTATCTTTTTGCGTTAATTTTAGTCCAAAAGTACTTATTTTTGTCTCCAAATCTAATGAAGATGGTTGAATAGTAGGTGCGCTAGAGAATGTGAGTTCAATAAAGAAATCTAGGTGCGCTAGAGAATGTGAGTTCAATAAAGAAATCTAACTCAAAGAGAAAATATTTCAGCTAAGATCAGTCAAGAGGAAAAATGTGAAGAACAGTGTTGTCCACATAATTTGATCTGTGGCTGCAAAAGCAAATACTGCTTGCAGAATACGAAATGTGGTCGCAAATAAAGATCTGGAGCTTCAAGGATTTTTGGCTGAAGTACGGTCCACAAACCAAAAATAGCGATCGCACTTGAGGTTCGCCCTGACAAGCCTGAAAGATCAGAGAAGATGAAATTGCAAAGTCTGAAGCCTCCTCAAAGCGGCCCACAGCAATTTAGTGCGGCCGCAAAAGCTGAAGTGCGGCCGCAGAACTCTTCTAACTGAAAGCACTCGCAACAGTAACCTACTAAAGTGCGGACCATAGATGATAAAGCGCGGCTGCAGAACCCTCCGAAGAGTATTTTCGTCAAGAATTTTGGAGCACTATAAATATACGTGAAACACTTTTTTGGGCATCTTTTTTGTATTGTAGCAGTAGCTAGTAGCCATTCTTAGCTATTTTGGGAAATCTTGAGCTACAATTAGAGATGATCAATTACTTTTCCATTTTAATGTTAGTTTTATGTCTTCAATTACTTCTTCTTTTTATTTTTCTATGTCATTACTATGAGTAGCTAGATTTTATCTAGGGTTGTGATCTAATTCCTAGTGGGTAAAATTTATGGGCATTTAATATTAGTGCTTGATATTGATTGGGTTAATGTTATTTAGTCTTGTTTATTCTTTATAATTAGAACTAATGGTTTCAAATATTGATTCATGCATTTTGCTCAAAGAGAATTTAGACTAGAAAAATTTGACTAACAAGAAATTGAACTAGTTAAAGTATCGATTAGTTTAAGTAAAGGATTTGAACCATAGATAGGGATAATCTAACTTGGACTCATATTCAATTGTTTAGATTGCTACCTATTTGGACTTGAGAAAGCCAATTTGGGCATAATCACTGTTTAGCCGAGAGGTATTGAGTGGGAATTTGTGTATTGAGAATTATAGCAACCCTTGATCTACCAAGCACGCATAAATTTACTCTACCCATTAGGTTTACCCCTAGGTTAAGTCTACAACCCTAGGCATTTCTCTATTTGATCAAACTTCAAAAATATTTCAATCATTACTTGATCATTAGTTAGTTAAATATTTTAGTAGTTTAATTTAGAAGATTTACCACTCACTTTTGTTTGGAAGCTAAATCTAGTTATTTCGAGTTTCTTTCTAAAGTATTTACCTCAATACTCATTTTAAACTACTCTTAGATTCGACCCCGACTCGCGTTGGGTTTATTATTATAACGACCATTTCCTATTCCTTGATTGGGCATGATTTGGACGTGATCAATTTTTAGTACCATTGCCGGGGAGTTTACGGTGTTAGCTATATACTTGAGTTTGTTCTTGAAATATCATCTTTTACTTTCATTATTCTAATTTGTTGAAGTGATTGTAGGTTTTAAATGACGAACAACAAACTTAGAAATATACCATTGGAAGAGGTGGATGGCGAAGAGGAACAACTTTATAAAATGTTACAAGTTCCAAAACAAAACCGCCAAGGTCGTGGCCAACAAGACAATGTACCCCCTCCTCCCCATCTCCACCACCCCTCCCCATCTCCACCACCTCCACAACCACAGGCGGCACAACATCGGATTTTTCTCAATGAAAGATATGAAAGTGCCATAAGTCCCCCCCCCCCCCCCCCCCCCGCATTAGGGTGGTAAACTTTCAAATTACCAATGTTATGCTCACTTTTCTCGAGCAACGAGGCTATTTCATCGGGGCGCTGACTCAAACTGCTTACAAGCATTTGAAAGATTTTGTAGATATGTGTCGGGGAAACAAACAAGCAAATATTTCGGAAAATGCTTTGCGGTTAAGGAATTTTTCCTTCTCACTAAGGGGTAAGGCTTTGGATTGGTTGGAACACTTTCCTAATCATTCTATTCATTCATGGATGAATTGGCGGCGAATTTTATTTGGAAGTTCTTCTCTCCTGGGCATATGGAAACTCTACGAGATGAAATATTGACTTTCAAGCAAGAGCCCAATGATCCAACAAACTTTTTACCGTGGTATTTGTCGCACCTTCTTTTTCAGGAGAAAGGAGTTTTTCCACTTTAAGTGACATTATTTGAAAGATGATTGATTTTATTTATGTAAAGAGCCACCACTTGGAATAATTATTTATGGTGTCCCAAGTAACCATTTATTTAAAATCTCAATTCAAGAAAATTGACTTTGATTAAGTCTGCGAAATATAGAAGACCGGGTAAGAAATTCTGGTAACCCGGAAGAAAGTGTGAGGCACTGCCGAGTTTCGTGGTTCTAGCACAGTCACTTTAATAATTATACATGGCTTAACTAATTCTGGATATTTTACGTTCTATGGAAATTTATACACTTTTTCCTTAAATCGCTTTTAATTGCTTGATTATTTATAATTATGGAATTATCTTGAAACGAATCACGCGTATGTATATTCATTTTGTTTAGTATGTCAAGAATCATGTTACGCATACGTGTACACAATTAATAATACTTTATTATTATTAAGATTGTTTTGCCAAAGCCTCGCGAACACATACTTTTCTTTTAATTTGAAAAATCATAATATCACGCGAACATATATATAATCACGACAATTGATTTGTTAATACGCACCTAAAGTATACTAGCGATTTGAATTTGAAGTTACGAGGCATTTATCCTATTATGGAAAAATTGGCCAACTTAACATTATTTAAAGAATGATCCCGTTGGAACTCGAACATTTGGCCCATTTATTAGCAAACTCAATTCTCAGTTCACTGATCTCTTTTAATTACTACTAATAAACAGTGGCCATTATCATGCAGTCATCTAATGACCCAAACTGTCATTTAATACACCGCAAGATCATATGGCTCAATACCCGTGTAACTACCATTTTCCTCGATGTTTCTTGTTTTCAACTTTCATGAAATAAAATTAATAATAATTAAAACCATCACTACATCTCACAGACTAGGAGAAACACGAATCTGAACAAGGTATACGGGTGAAACCGGACCCATAAACCGGCTCGATTCCTGAATTAATATTGAGTAAGGGACACATAACAAGGAACCGAGATCGAGGTAAGGGATCCATCGATTCAGGGCACTGGGGGCACGATGCCCGCCCTCGAGTATATCGAGGACATGACCCCGTGATCGGTTAAAATCCCAAGAGATTTCGGAGAGCATTATTGGGCTATCGAACACGATTAAATGTATGGGTGTTTAACAGGTGGGTCGGGCCGGACAGGGTTAGGAAAAATATTACCGGTCGGTTTCCCAATCCGGACCGGTTACGTATTATTCCTAACCGGGCTTAACGGGCTCGGGTCCATCCAGGTAAAAAATAAACCGTAAGGGTTACGAGTCCAAGGGGCAGGGCCGGGCGGGGTTAGTGTTATTTCTTTTTTTTGTATTTTGTATAACTATCATAATTTATATTAATATAAAGTAAAAATATAAAATTAAAAAAAAATCTTATAAAAAGAGTGTTTGAATAAAAGGATTCAAAGGCTTTAAAATCTTTATATCTGAAACTTTAAATATTTCATTAAGAATTTAAGATAACATAATATAATGAAGCTGGAAAAAAATTGCACTTATAATTTGCAAGTTCAAACTTACAAATTAAAGTTTACATTTAATACGTCAAATTAAAGTTCAAACTTGCACTTATCATTGCATAATAATATTTCAATTAATCTAACAACTTAAAACATTAAGCATAATACCTCTAATAATTTTAAAATAACACAAATTGTCTCAAATCAACTTAAAATCTTAAATACGAATTTCTGGAGAACCCTCAAGACAACTCTTCATATGCCTCCTTAAACAGCACGTGCCCTCCCACTTTCGACGAAGATTTAAAACTTGACCACTGTTCTTGCACTTTACTTTGTGAACTTCTTCATTTTCTTCTACCACCTCAAAGTATTCCCAAACATATGAGCGCATTCTAAAATCACGGGGCATGATTTAACTTGAATTGAGAATTTGAGTTTAAGAAGAGGTAGTGTATTTATAGTTTTTCAAAGGGTTAAATAAGTAATTACTAAAAGTATTATTTTTTAAACAAAACTGCACAAAAAAGGGTTATTTTTGCAAAATATCCATTGAGCAACGGTCAAATTTGAAGGCCGACGGTCATAACACCTTTTAAAAAAATCAAATTTCTAGTCGTTAAACCAGATCGGGCCAGTTAACCGGTTCAACAGTAATTTTCGTTGACCAGGTTTGACCGGTCCAGTTAACCGGATCTTTTTAGGTAAGCGGACTAACCCCCCTAACCCAGCCCACCCGGCCCCCTAACTACCGGTCCGGGTTACAACCGGTCTGGGATGGTCCAAAAATGGGTCAACCCGACCCGTTTGACAGGCTTAACGAAATGTCGTAATATCCGCGACCAACTGGTATCACGACATAGATCTCGCCACGTACCGACGGGAATCCAGTAATTAGTTAAACAGGAGATTTTTACCTTTTATAGAATTGTACTTAGGGTAAAACTCTCGTACTATATAAAAGAGAGTCTTATTATTCATTTGACACATTGTAACACACATCCAAAGCAATATCTTATTATTTTCACTATTACTCGTTGCTCTAGTTCTCGTTCACCAGTGCTAGCTATTGTGAATCCGGTCGAGGGTGAAAATTTCATCAAGGCTGGGACTACCCTTCTCACGTGGTTTGAATTCACTATATCTTTATTTGTTTAATCTAACGCAATTTAACGGTTGTATCGAATTTATCCACGTATCTTTAAACTCACGTACAAATTTAATTGTTATCTGTATTATAAGGTAAACAGTTTGGCGCCCGTCGTGGGGCTAAGGATAATAGTGGCAATTTGATACAAATTTTCATAACGCACCTGATTTACACTTGTTCTGTGGAGTGTCTTTACTTTCAGGTCAAAGTTCAAAATGTCGAACTCTCAATCTGCACCTCTAAATATGGATTGCTAGTCCGGTCACCATGGCTAGAACAACAATATGGTACCCAGCAACAAGGTGCCACATGTCAATCCCATCGGAGTTCCGATCATGGACCTGATCGACACTAACTCACATGTGGCCATCAATGTGAATATGCCTACAGATCTTGAGAATAGCGTCCGCGGGGGAGTCCGATTGGCAGCCCAAAATACACATGACGGTGAAGGAGATGGGATCAACTTACGAGTGATCTTTGAAATGCTACAGCCCAACAAGCAGTGATAGCCCAGCTGCAGAACCAAAGTTGCGCCCCCAGCGGAGTTGATCCTGCACCATCCCGGGAAATCACTCACAGAAATGAACCAACTATGGAGAGGCCGAGTGGCTGAACTCGGGACTAACACCGAAATCATAAAAATGCTCGAGGAACTGATAAAACGGGTAGAATCGCGAGAAAAGAAAATCGAAGTCAATGGTAAAAAGGTGGAAACTTACAATTCCAGGGTCGACCAAATCCAAGGAGCGCCACTGATATTGAAGGGCCTAGATTCCAAGAAGTTTGTTCATAAACCTTTCTCTCCGAGCGCAGGTCCGAAGCCAATCTCAAAGAAGTTCTGCATGCCCGAAATTCCTAAGTACAATAGAACAACCGACCCAAATGAGCATGTGACCTCCTACACGTGCACCATCAAAGGGAACGACTTGAAGGATGATGAGATCGAGTCTTTACAACTGAAAAAGTTCAGGGAAACCTTGTCAAAGAGAGCTATGATATGGTATCACAACTTACCCCTTAAATCTATTGACTCGTTTTTTATGCTTGCAGACTCCTTCGTGAAAGCACATGCCGGGGCCATCAAAGTCGAGACCAGAAAGTTGGGCCTTTTCAAAGTGAAATAGAGAGATAATGAGATGCTCAGGGAATTCGTGTCCCGGCTTTAAATGGAGAGAATGGACTTGCCTCCGGTCGGGACGATTGGACCGTGCAGGCCTTCACCCAGGGACTCAATACTCGAAGCGCATTGGCTTCACAATAGTTGACGTAAAATCTGATAGAATATCCGGTTGTAACTTGGGTTGATGTACATAATCGGTATCAATCAGAAATTAGGGTCAAAGATGATCAGCTTGGGTCCCCTTCTGGGTCCGTTTATCCCGTCAAAACTATTGACAGTTCCAAAAGAGACATTAATCGTGAACTGTGATCAAATAGGGACCGGTATCAACCATACAAAGAAGACTGAAAAGGTAATGGGTCCGGATGAAATCCCGTAAGAAGCAAAAGGAGAAGTAATCGAGGTCTAAATAATCAGGGACTCATGAGAAAAAGCATTTTCGACAGGCCTATCGTGCTTAAAGAAGCACCAAAGTTATCAGAGTACAACTTCAACGTCGATGATGATGCCATCACATCTGCTATCGGACGCATCAAAGATACCAAGTGGCCTCGACCTCTACAATCTGATTCAGCCCAAAGGGACCGCAACTTAATGTGTAAATATCATGGCACTCATGGCTACAGGACGGAGGATTGCTGACAATTGAGAGAGGAAGTAGCTTGGTTATTCAACAACAAACATCTTCTAGAGTTCCTGAGTGATCGAGCCAAAAACCATTTCAGGAATAGGGACTCTAATAAGAAGATCGAGCAGGAAGAACCTCAGCACGTCATTAAAATGATCATCTCTGGGGTCGATGTCCCCTAGGGGCCGATGTTAAAGCGCACCAAAGTATCCATCACTAGAGAAAAACGGACTCGAGATTATGTGCTAGAAGGAACCTTATCTTTCAACGATAAGGACGTTGAAGGCATCGTGCAGCCACACAATGATGCACTGGTAATATCTGTACTCATAAATAAATCTCGAGCTAAGCATGTGTTAATTGATCCAGGTAGCTCGACCAATATCATGAGATCGAGAGTCGTAAAGCAGTTGGGTCTGCAAGACCAAATTGTGCCTGCAGTCAGAATTCTAAACAGATTCAATATGGCATGTGAGACCACTAAAGGGGACATAACATTGTCGGTGAACACTGTCGGGACCATTCAAGAAGCGAAGTTCTACGTGATCGAAGGAGATATGAGATACAACACTCTGTTCGGGAGGCCTTGGATTCACAACATGATGGCAGTTCCCTCGGCATTGCACCAAGTGTTGAAATTCCCAACGCCGGGAAGGATTAAAACAATTTACAAAGAACAATTGGCCGCAAAGGAGATGTTCATGGTCGATGAGGTAGTCCCGATATCTGCACTTACTAAACCAAAGGATCTGAGTTCGGTCGCCAAGGAAGGGACCAAATATCAATCACCGACACCGACACCGACCCCAATCGAATCGAAGAAGCAGAGGACGGATGAGGGCGGCGACTACAGAGTTCCCAGATCCTTCATAGTCCTCGACGATTCCGACCCCACCAAATCAACAGCTGAAGAACTGGAGTAACTCGGATTGATAGAGCACCTTCCCAATCGTAAGGTATACCTAGGCATGGGGTTAAAACCCAAGCTCAGGAAAAAACTCAATTAAATTCCTTCTAGCTAACATAGATTGCTTCGCTTGGTCCCACCTCGACATGACAAGGATCCCACCGGAGATCACTTCCCATAATCTGAGCCTAGATCTGAAGTTCCAAACATTGTGGTATTTCCCTAAAAAGGGGGAAAATTAAGAATTTGTGTAGACTACAAACACTTGAATAAGGCATGCCGCAAGGAGTCTTTCCATTTGCCCAACATCGATCGTATGATCTATGCAACACCCAGCCACGAGATCCTCAGCTTTCTCTATGCCTATTCCGAGTACAACCCGATTCGAATGGACCCGGGAGACCAGGAAAAAACATCCTTCATCACTAAGTACGGCACCTACTGCTATAACATAATTCCATTCGGACTAAAAAATATTGATGCCACTTACCAACACCTAGTAAATCTAATGTTCGAAGAACAAATAGGAAAATCAATGGAGGTTTACATTGACGATATATTAGTTAAGTCTATGCAAGCAGAGGACCATTTGAAACATCTGTAGGAAACCTTCAACATATTGAAGAAATACAATATGAGCTGAACCCGGAGAAATGCACATTTAGAGTCGGGTCCGGAAAATTTCTCGGATTCATGGTGTCTAATCGGAGAATCAAGATCAATCCCGATAATATCAAGGCCATAGAGGAAATTACCGTGGTGGATAATGTCAAGGTCGTTCAAAGGTTAACCGGGCGCATAGTCGTGTTGGGATGATTCATTTCAAGGTCCTTCGACAAGAGCCATCAGTTCTTCTCGTTATTGAAGAAGATGAATCATTTCTCATGGAGACCGGAGTGTCAGCAAGCCTTGGGGAAACTCAAGCGGTCCCTTTCGAGCACGCTTTTGTTTCATACTCCGAAAGCAGATGAACAGTTGTACCTATACCTAGCGGTATCCGAGATAGCGGTAAGTAGAGTCCTAGTTCGGGAAGAAGAAGGTACATAATCTCCTATTTACTATGTTAACAGGACTCTAGGCGAGGCCGAAACTAGGTAGCATCACCTAGAAAAATTGGCGCTCGCTTTGCTAAGTGCCTCTAGGAAGTTAAAACCGTATTTTCAATGCCATCTCATATGTGTCGTGACTACTTACCCATTGAGGAACATAATGTATAAGCCCGAACTCTCGGGACGATTTGTCACACCCCAAACCTGGGGAGGCATGGTTGGCACCCAATGTCATGCTGGCCCGAGCGAACCACTCTCTAATTCATGATCGTTCAACCAAAACTAGAACATACATAGGTCGAGTTAGTTGAACTCATTCCTTTTGTAACTATTATGGGCCCACATGGCCACGACTCATAATGTACAACTGTAAGTGGGCAACACTGCATCAATAAATTATCGTTCTTAAAACATGAATACATATGGGTCGTCAAGGCCTCTGACATACTGTACAAACTGAACATCTGTCTACAAAACCTCTAAGATTATTTAACATCAAACAGGACAGGGCACCGGCTTACCCATACGTCTATAGCAAAACTCTGACACAATGACTCATAAACTCGGATGCACTCCGAATAAGGTGGAGTCTTACCGATCCTTCACTGAATGCAAACCTCGTCTACTATGAGGGCTCATCAATCTGATTATCTATATTTGCAGGTATGAATGCAGCGTCCCCAACAAAAGGACATCAATACGAATAATGTACTGAGTATGTAAGGCAATATACTGAAAGCTGAAACTGAACCGATAATATAATAACTGAAAGTAACTGAAAGTCAAAGATAATCTAAAGATACCCTCACATGCTGATACTGACTCAACTTTCTCAATATAGTAAGTAAAATAGTTGTCTGGCCTTATAAGGCTCGGTATATATATAACTGCTCTATCGTAGTAGGCTCGCTCATAGGCGCTCGGTCATACTAGGCTCTGTATCTCAGCCAATTGGGCTCGCTCATAGGCGCTCGGCCATAGTAGGCTCGGTATATAACGTATCATCTTATCAAAGGTTGCCCAATAGGGGCCTACCCATCGATTATAGCTCGATGGTAATGAAAATACTGTAATACTGTATATAAAGATTCTTTGTTCTCTTGACTGGAAGAAGATAATACTCTATGGAACATAAAGTCCCAATAAGGGAGAATATTGTAACTTATGAGACTAGGATAATGTATGTAAATTTGGGAATATGAACTTCTCTTTATGCCTCGTTATCAAGCTCGTGTAATTACGAAATCATTCCAAAATGAAGGAAAGTTTAGCCTTAACATACCTGGAGTAGAAAAAAATTCGTATGAATTTCCAAATCCCTTCGCCTTCGTTCTTGGCTTTGACATTCTGTTACTGTCCATGCTACAATTTCGGAGATCTCCTTTTCATATTTCTCAATGATTCAATATCCATCCATTCCTACAACTCTGATTCTTCCCCCGTGACATACAAATATATGAACCTACCATCCTGCATATACTAGACAGTCAACACTTTGTCACCAAAATCGAGACTTAGTTTATCCTTACTACTTCAAGAATCCATTTTTCATCGTCCAGCTTCCAAAACTCCGAAAACTCAACTCTACTAAGGCTTGTGGCATGCTCCACCAACTTAAATAAGGAGAAGCAGCGATAATATCACAAGACTAATCACAAGGTCCTATTTAGACTGCAGTCAATGACTATTCTTATCATCAGTTTCTCAAATGATAAAACACTTCTAAAGTATATCCCTTCTGCAACACCTCTCCAGCCGATATTTGGGTGCTTGACAAAAATTATTGGCTTTCAAGCACACAACTTCAGTAATCTTGAAATCTCACGTTTTTAAGTATTGAAAATCCATTGATTTAAGATTACAAACAGATCATTAAACAAGAGGAACATATGTTCCAGTCACTAATAAGAACTTAGTGTATGAATTAACAAGAAGGATATTGAATCAAAGGACAGCACAATGATGCTTGCAAAAATAGAATATTAATAGTCTTCTCCACAAGAATAAGATGTGGATATCTTCTCAAGAGTAGATTCTTCCAAAGCTTGAGAAGTGAATACATATATGCTATTTACGTTCAAAAGGCTAAGGAGAATATAAACTTGGAAATGAAGTGTTATGTGATTAACACATTACCTTGCCACCTAACCAAAATGACTAAGAGTTATTTGTCCAAGATGTGGCTTGCTGCCACGTGGGGGTGGGGATGAAAAACATTAATCATCATTCATTTATTGGGTAATTAGGTAATGTCCCGTTACCCGGTAATTAATTAATTACCCGCACAATTAAGAATTGTCTCAAATTATTTAAAATTTTACTTATTTTTTATACACTTTATATAACTTACTATCATGGTCATGTAGTACCATATAAAATCAATACATACACTATTATTTTATTAAACATCCATGTAAAAATACATATATATTCTCAACTTATAATTTTCCTAATCTCATATAAAGAGTAAAAATTCTCGTACACTTAATTCTTAAAATGGTAAAAAAGATAACCTTCTTTTTTTGTGAAAAAAAATAATAATAATAAATTATATCTTTACAATAAAGAAAATCTCATAAACTTTTCTCATATTATGTGTATAATTTAAAACATAATCGAAAGTAGTAATATTAATAACTATATAAAATCATATTTTTCAAACCATTTTTTTTCTTTACAA
>ML333727.1:0-19122 GCA_005239505.1 Nicotiana paniculata
ACCAACGCTTCGAAATTATCAAGTTACATTTTTTTGCATTTTATGGCAATTAAACTGGAATTCTGCTAGTCGTGCCTTTATTATACCCTGCCATCGTCTATGTCGGACTCCTTGGTACGGAGCCCGTACCGGATAGCATGATATTTGTCCAGGAAATCAAATACGACCCAAGGAACCATAACCAATGCTTCAAAATGATCAAGTTACATTTTTTTGGTATTTTATGGCAATTAAACTAGAATTTCATCAGTCGTGCCTATATTATCTCCTGCCATGGTCCAGGCCGGACGCCTTGGTACGGAGCCGGTACTGGGTCGCATGATATTTGACCGGGACATCATATATGATCCAAGAAACCATAACCAACGCTTCGAAATGATCAAGTTACATTTTTTGGCATTTTATGGAAATTAAACTGGAATTCCGCCAGTCGTGCCTGTATTATAGCCTGCCATGGTCTAGGCAGGATGCCTTGGTATGGAGCCGATACCGGATCGCATGATATTTTTTCGGGACAACAAATACAACCCAAGGAACCATAATCAATGCTTTGAGATGATCACGTTACATTTTTTTGCATTTTCTGGTTGTTAAACAGGAATTCTGCCAGTCTTGCATGTATTATCGCCTGCCATGGTCCAGAAAGGATGCCTTGGTAAGGAGCCGGTACCGGATCACATGATATTTCTCCGGGACATCGAATTCGACCCAAGGAACCCCAACCAACGGTTCGAAATGATCAAATTACATTATTTGGCATTTTATGGCAATTAAACTGGAATTCTGCGAGTCGTGTATGTATTATCGCCTGCCATGGTCCAGTCCGGACGCCTTGGTATGGATCCGGTACCGGATCGCATGATATTTGTATGGGAAATAAAATACGACCCAAAGAACCATAACCCACACATCTAAATGATCAAGTTACATTTTTTGGCAATTTATAGCAATTAAACTTGAATTCCGCCAATCGTGCCTGTATTATCGCCTGCCCTTGGTACGGAGCAGGTACCTGATCGCATGATATTTCTCCGGGACATCAAATATGACCCAAGGAACCATAACCAAAGCTTCGAAATGAACAAGTTACATTTTCTGGCATTTCATGGCAATTAAATTCGAATTCTGCCAGTCGTGCCTGTATTATCGCCTGCCATGGTCCAGGCCGGACGCCTTGGTACGGAGCCTGTATCGGATCGCATGATATTTTTTCGGGACATCAAATATGACCCAAGGAACCATGACCAACGCTACGAAATGATCAAGTTACATTTTTGGCATTTTATGGCAATTTAATTGGAATTTAGCCAGTCGTGCCTATATTATTGCCATCCATGGTCCAGGTCGGACGCCTTGGTACGAATCCGGTACCGGATCGCATGATATTTGTTCGGGACATCAAATACAACCCAAGAAACCATAACCAACTTTTCGAAAGGATCAAGTTACATTTTTTGGCATTTTATGGCAATTAAACTGGAATTCCGCCAGTCCTGCCTGTATTATCGCCTGCCATGGTCTAGATCGGACGCGTTGATAAGGAGCCGGTACCGGATCACTTGATATTTCTCTGGGACATCAAATACGACCCAAGGAACCATAACCAATGATTTGAAATGACTAAACTACATTTTTTGGCATTTTATGGCATTTAAACTGGAATTCCGTCATTCGTGCATATATTATCGCCTGCCATAGTCCAGGCCGGACGCCTTGGTACGGAGCTGGTACCGGATCACATGATATTTCTCCGGAACGTCAGATACGACCCAAGGAACCATAACCAATGCTTTGAAATTATCAAGTTACATTTTTTGGTATTTTATGGCAATTAAACTGGAATTTTGCCAGTCGTGCCTATATTATCGCCTGCCATGGTCTAGGCCAGACGGCTTGGTACGGAGCCGGTACTGGGTCGCATGATATTTTTCTGGGACATAAAATACGACCCAAGGAACCATAACCAACGCTTCAAAATGATCAAGTTATATTTTTTGGCATTTTATGGCAATTATACTTGAATTCCGCCAGTCACGCCTGTATTATCGCCCGCCATGGTCCAGGTCGGACTCCTTGGTACGGAGCTGGTACCAAATCTCATGATATTTACCGAGAGATCAAATTCGAACCAAGGAACCATAACCAACGCTTCAAAATGATCAAGTTACATTTTTGGCATTTTATGGCAATTAAACTGGAATTCCGCCAGTCGTGCCTGTATTATCGCCTGCCATGGTCCAGGACGGACGCTTTGGTACGGAGTCGGTACCGGATAGCATGATATTTGTCCAGGACATCAAATACAACCCAAGGAAAAATTACCAACGCTTCGAAATGATCAAGTTACATTATTTGGCATTATATGGCAATTAAACTGGAATTACGACAGTCGTGCATGTATTATCGTCTGCCATGGTCCAGTCCGGACGCCTTGGTACGGAGCCAATACCGGATCACATGATATTTGTCCGGGATATTAAATATGACCCAAGGAACCATAAACAATGCTACAAAATGATTAAGTTACATTTTTCGGCATTTTATGGCAATTAAACAGGAATTCAGCCAGTCGTGCCTGTATTATCGCCATCCATGGTCCAGGCCGGACGCCTTTGTATGGATCTAGTACCGGATTGCATGATATTTTTCTGGGACATCAAATACAACCCATGAAACCATAACCAACTCTTCAAAAGGATCTAGTTACATTTTTCACATTTTATGGAAATTAAACTAGAATTCCGCCAAGTCGTGCCTGCGTTATCGCCTTCTATGGTCCAGGCCGGACGCCTTGGTACGTAGCCGGTACCGAATTGCATGATATTTGTACGGGAAATCAAATACAACCCAAGGATTCATAACCAATGCTTTGAAATGATCAAGTTATATTTATTGGAATTTTATGGGAATTAAACTGGAATTCCGCCAGCCGTGCCTATATTATTGCCTGCCATAGTCCAGGTCGGATGCCTTGGCACGGAGCCGGCACTGAATCACATGATATTTCTCCGGGACATCAAATACGATCCAAGGAACCATAACCAACACTTCGAAATGATCAAGTTACATTTTTTGTCATTATATGGAAATTAAACTGGAATTCCGCCAGTCATGCCTGTATTATTGCCTGCCATGGTCCAGGCCAGATGCCTTGGTATGGAGCCGGTACCGGATATCATCATAGTTGTTCGGGACATCAAATACGAGCCAAGGAACCATAACCAACGATTCTAAATGACCAGGTTACATTTTTTGGCATTTTATGGCAATTAAATTGCAATTCAGCTAGTCGTGCCTGTATTATCGCCTGCCATGGTCCAGGCCGGACGCCTTGGTACAGAGCTTGTATCGAATTGCATGATATTTCTCCAGGACATCAAATACGACCCAAGGAACAATAACTAACGCTACGAAATGATAAAGTTAAATATTTTGGCATTTTATGGCAATTAAACTGGAATTCCGCCAGTCGTGCCTATATTAGCGCCTGCCATGGTCAAGACCGGACGCCTTGGTACGGAGCCGGTACCGGATAGCATGACACTTGTCCGGGACATCAAATACGACCCAAGGAACCATAACCAACGCTTCAAAATAATCAAGTTACATTTTTTTCCATTTTATGGAAATTAAACTTGAATTCTGTCAGTCGTGCATGTATTATTACCTACCATGGTCCAAGCCGGACGCCTTGGTACGGAGCCGATACCGGATCATATGATATTTGTCTGGGACATCAAATACAACACAAGGAACCATAACCAACTCTTCAAAATTATCAAGTTACATTTTTTGGCATTTTATGGCAATTAAACTGGAATTCTGCCAGTCGTGCCTGTATTTATCACCTCCCATGGTCCAGACCGGACGCCTTGGTACGAAGCCGGTACCGGATCGCATGATATTTGACCGGGACATTAACTATAACACAAGGAACCATAACCAACGCTTTAAAAAGATCAAGTTACTTTTTTTTGCATTTTATGGCAATTGAACTGGAATTTCGCCAGTCGTGCTTGTATTATCGCTTGCCATGGTCCAGGCCAGACGCCTTGGTACGGAGCCGGTACCGGATAGCATGATATTTTTCCGGTACATAAAATACGACCCAAGGAACCATAACCAACGCTTCGAAATGAACAAGTTACATTTTTGGCATTTTATGGCAATTAAACTGGAATTCTGCAAGTCGTGCCTGTATTATCACCTGCCATGGTCCAGATTGTACGCCTTAATACAGAGCCGGTACTGGATAGCATGACATTTATCTAGGTCATCAAATACGACCTAAGGAACCATAACAAACGCTTCAAAATGATCAAGTTACATTTTTTTGCATTTTATTGTAATTAAACTTGAATTCCGCCACTCGTGCCTCTATTATCGCCTGCCATAGTCCAGACCGTACGCCTTAATACAGAGCCGATACTTGATAGCATGATATTTCTCCGGGACATAAAATACGACCCAAGGAACCATAACCAACCCTTCGAAATGATCGAATTACATTTTTTTGGCATTTTATGGCAATTAAACTGGAATTCCGCCAGTCGTGCCTCTATTATCGCCTACAATGGTCCAGTCCGGACGCCTTGGTACGGAGCCGGTACCGGATTGCATGATATTTCTCCGGAACAACAAATACGACTCATGGAGCCATAACCAATGCTTGGAAATGATCAAGTTACATTTTTTGGAATTTTATGGAAATTAAACTGGAATTCCGTCAGTCGTGCCTGTATTATCGCCTGCCATGGTCCAGGCCAGACGCCGTGGTACGTAGTCGGTACGGAATCGCATGATATTTGTCCGGGACATCAGAAATGACCCAAGGAACCATAACCAATGCTTGGAAATGATCAAGTTACATTTTTTGGAATTTTATGGAAATTAAACTGGAATTTTGCAAGCCGTGCCTTTATTATCGCCTGCCATAGTCCATGCCGTACATACGGAGCCGGTACTTGATAGCATGATTTTTCTCTGGGAAATCAAATATGACCCAAGGAACCATAACCAATGCTTCGAAATGATCAAGTTACATATTTTTGCATTTTTTGGCAATTAAACTTGAAATCCGCTAGTCATGCCTGTATTATCGCCCGCCATGGTCCAGGTCGGACTCCTTAGTATGGAGCCAGTACCAAATCTCATGATCTTTGTCCGAGACATCAAATACGACACAAGGAACCATAACCAACGCCTCGAAATGATCACGTTACATTTTTTGGCATTTTACGGAAATTAAATTAGAAATTCCGTCCAAGGCTAAATACGGACGAGAGACCGATAGCGAACAAGTACCGCGAGGGAAAGATGAAAAGGACTCTGAAAAGAGAGTCAAAGAGTGCTTAAAATCTTCGGGAGGGAAGCGGATAGGGGCTGGCGATGCACCCCGGTCGGACGTGAAATGGTGTTGAGCCGGTATGCCGATCGACTTGGGGTGTGGACCAGCGTGGATTGTGGCATGATATTTCTCCGGGACATCAAATACGACACAAGGAACCATAACCAACGCTTCGAAATGATCAAGTTACATTTTTTTTGCATTTTATGGCAATTAAATGCGAATTCCGCCACTCGTTACTGTATTATCGCCTGCCATGGTACTGGCCGAACGCTTTGGTACGGAGACGGTACCGGATCGCATGATATTTGTCGTGGACATCAAATATGATCCAAAGAACCATAACCAACGCTTCTAAATTATCAAGTTACATTTTTTGGTATTTTATAGCAATTAAACTTGAATTTAGCCAATCGTGCTTGTATTATCACCTGCCATGGTCCAGGCCGGACGCCTTGCTACGGAACCGGTACCGGATTGCATGATTTTTCTCAGGGACATCAAATACGACCCAAGGAACCATAACTAACACTTCGAAATGATCAAGTTACATTTTTTGGCATTTTATGGCAATTAAACTGGAATTCAGCCAGTCGTGCCTGTATTATCGCCATCCATGGTCCATGCCGGACGCCTTGGTATGGATCTGGTACCGGATCGCATTATATTTGTTCGGGACATCAAATACAACCCAAGAAACCATAACCAACTCTTCGAAAGGATGTTTTGGCTTTTTATGGCAATTAAACTAGAATTCTGCCAAGTCGTCCCTGCATTATCGCCTTCCATGATCCAGGCCGGACGCCTTGGTATGTAGCCTGTACCGAATCGCATGATATTTGTCCGGGACATCAAATAAAACCCAAGGATTCATATCCAACGCCTTGAAATAATCAAGTTATATTTTTTGGAATTTTATTGCAATTAAACTGGAATTCCGCCAGTCGTGCCTGTATTATCGCCCGCCATAGTCCAGGCCGAACGCCTTGGTACAAAGTCGGTACCGGATCACCTGATATTTCTCTGGGACATCGTATACGACCCAAGGAACCATAACCAACGCTTCANTACCGGACGCCTTGGTACGAAGCCGGTACCGGATCGCATGATATTAGACCGGGACATTAACTATGACCCAAGGAACCATAATCAACGCTTTGAAATGATCAAGTTAAACTGGAATTTCGCCAGTCGTGCCTGTATTATCGCGTGCCATGGTCCAGGACGGACGCCTTGGTACAGAGCCGGTACTGTATAGCATGATGTTTTTCCGATACATAAAATACGACCCAAGTAACCATAACCACCGCTTCGAAATGAACAAGTTACATTTTTTTGCATTTTATGGCAATTAAACTGGAATTCTTCAAGTCGTGCTTGTATTATCGCCTGCCATGGTCCACACCTTACGCCTTAATACAGAGCCAGTACTGGATAGCATGATATTTATCTAGGTCATCAAATACGACCCAAGGAACCATAACCAACGCTTCGAAATGATCAAGTTACATTTTTTTGCATTTTATTGTAATTAAACTTGAATTCCGCCACTCGTGCCTGTATTATCGCCTGCCATAGTCCAGACCGTACGCCTTAATACATAGACGGTACTTGATAGCATGATATTTCTCCGGGACATAAAATACGACCCAAGAAACCATAACCAACCCTTCGAAATGATCACATTACATTTTTTTGTCATTTTATGGCAATTAAACTGGAATTCCGCCAGTCGTGCCTCTATTATCGCCTGCCATGGTCCAGTGAGACGCCTTGGTACGGAGCCGGTACCGGATTGCATGATATTTCTCCGGGACATCAAATACGACCCATGGAGCCATAACCAACGCTTGGAAATGATCAAGTTACATTTTTTGGAATTTTATGGAAATTAAACTGGAATTTCGCCAGCCGTGCCTGTATTATCGCCTGCCATAGTCCATGCCGGACGCCTTGGTACGGAGCCGGTACTTGATAGCATGATATTTCTCCGAGAAATCAAATACGACCCAAGGAACCATAACCAATGCTTCGAAATGATCAAGTTACATCTTTTGGCATTTTATGGCTATTAAACTAGAATTCCGCTAGTCATGCCTATATTATCGCCATCCATGGTCCAGGCTGGACGCCTTGGTATGGAGCCGTTACCGGATCGCATGAATTTTTCTGGGACATAAAATAAAACCCAAAGAACCATAACCAACTCTTCGAAATGGTCAAGTTATAGTTTTTGTCTTTTTATGGCAATTAAACTAGAATTCCGTCAGTCGTGCCTCTATTATCGCCTGCCATGGTCCAGGCCGGACGCCGTGGTACGTAGTCGGTACCGAATCACATGATATTTGTCCGGGACATCAAATATGACCCGAGGAACCATAACCAATGCATCGAAATGATCAAGTTACATATTTTTGCATTTTTTGGCAATTAAACTTGAATTCCGCCAGTCATACCTGTATTATCGCCTGCCATGGTCCAGGTCGGACTCCTTGGTACGGAGCCAGTACCAAATCTCATGATCTTTGTCCGAGACATCAAATACGACACAAGGAAACATAACCAACGCCTCAAAATGATCAAGTTACATTTTTTTGCATTTTACGGCAAATAAATTGGAAATTCCGTCCAAGGCTAAATACGGACAAGAGACCGATAGCGAACAAGTACCGCGAGGGAAAGATGAAACGGACTTTGAAAAGAGATTTAAATACTGCTTGAATTCTTCGGGAGGGAAGCGGATAGGGGCCGGCGATGCACCCCGGTCGGACGTGGAATGGTGTTGAGCCGGTATGCCGATCGACTCGGGGCGTGGACCAGCGTGGATTGTGGCATGATATTTCTCTGGGACATCAAATACGACACAAGGAACCATAACCAACATTTCAAAATGATCAAGTTACATATTTTTTTGCATTTTATGGCAATTAAATGGGAATTCCGCCACTCGTTATTGTATTATCGCCTGCCATGGTACTGGCCGAACGCCTTGGTACGGAGCCAGTACCGGGTCACATGATATTTTCTGGGATATGAAATATGACCCAAGGAACCATAACTAACGATTCGAAATGATCAAGTTACATTTTTTGGCATTTTATGGCAATTAAACTGCAATTCCGCCACTCGTGCTTGTATTAGCGCCTGCCATGATCCAGACCGTACGCCTTGGTACGGAGATGGTACCGGATCACATGATATTTGTCGTGGACATCAAATACAATCCAAGGAACCATAACCAATGCTTCAAAATGATCAAGTTACATTTTTTTGCATTTTATGGCAATTAAACTCGAATTCCGTCAGTCGTGCCTCTGTTATCACCTGCCATGGTCCAGGAAGAACGCCTTGGTATAGAGCAGGTACCGGATCGCATGATATTTCTCCAGGACATCAAATACGACCCACGGAACCATAACCAACGCTCTGAAATGATCAAGTTACATTTTTTTGGCATGTTATGGCAATTAAACTGGAATTCCGACAGTCGTGCCTGTATTATCGCCTGCCATGGTCCAAGCCGGACGCCTTGGTACGGAGCTAGTACCGGGTCGCATGACATTGTCCGTGAAATGAAATATGACCCAAGTAACCATAACCAACGCTTCGAAATGATCAAGTTACATTTTTTGCCATTTTTTGGCAATTAAACTTGAAATCCGGTAGTCATGCCTGTATTATCGCATTCCATGGTCCAGGTCGGATCCTTGGTACAGAGCCGGTACCAAATCTCATGATATTTGTCCGAGACATCAAATATGACACAAGGAACCATAACCAACGCTTCGAAATTATTAGTTTACATTTTTTGGCATTTTATGGAAATTAAACTGGAATTCTGCCAGTCGTGCATGTATTATCGCCTGCCATGGTCCAGTCCGGACGCCTTGGTACGAAGCCGGTAATGGATCTCATGATATTTTTCCGGGACATCAAAATACGACCCAAAGAACCATAACCAACGCTTCTAAATGATCAAGTTACCTTTTTGGCATTTTATAGCAATTAAACTTGAATTTAGCCAATTATGCATGTATTAGCACCTGCCATGGTCCAGGCCGGACGCCTTGCTACGGAGCCGGTACTGGATCGCATGATTTTTCTCAAGGACATCAAATACGACCCAAGGAACCATAACCAACACTTCGAAATGATCAAGTTACATTTTTGGTATTTTATGGCAATTATATTGGAATTCCGCTAGTCGTGCCTGTATTACCGCCTGCCATGGTCCAGGACGGACGCCTTGGTACGGAGCCTGTACCGGATCACATGAGATTTTTCTGGGACATCAAATATGACCCAAGGAACCATAACCAATGCTACGAAATGATCAAGCTACTTTTTTTGGTATTTTATGGCAATTAAACTGGAATTCAGCCAGTCGTGCCTGTATTACCGCCTGCCATGGTCCAGGCCGGACGCCTCGGTACGGAGCCTGTACCGGATCACATGAGATTTTTCTGGGACATCAAATATGACCCAAGGAACCACAACCAACGCTACGAAATAATCAAGTTACATATTTTGGCATTTTATGGCAATCAAATTGGAATTCAGCCAGTCGTGCCTGTATTATCGCCATCCATGGTCCATGCCGGACGCCTTGGCACGGATCTGGTACCGGATCGCATGATATTTGTTCGGGACATCAAATACAACCCAAGAAACCATAACCAACTCTTCGAGAGGATGTTTTGGAATTTTATGGTAATTAAACTAGAATTCTGCCAAGTCGTGCCTGCATTATCGCCTTCCATGATCCAAGCCGGACGCCTTGGTACGTAGCCTAAACAGAATCGCATGATATTTGTCCGGGACATCAAATACAACCCAATGATTCATATCCAACGCTTTTAAATGATCAAGTTACATGTTTTGGAATTTTATTGCAATTAAACTGGAATTCCGCCAGCCGTGCCAGTATTATCGCCCGCTATAGTCCAGGCCGGACACCTTGGTACAAAGCCGGTACCGGATCACCTGATATTTCTCTGGGACATCAAATATGACCCAAGGAACCATAACCAATGCTTCGAAATAATCAAGTTATATTTTTTAGCATTTTATGGAAATTAAACTGGAATTTCGTCAGTCGTGCGTGTATTATCGCCTGCCATGGTCCAGGCCGGACGCCTTGGTACGAAGCCGGTAACCGTCGCATGATATTTTTCTGGGACATTAAATATGACCCAATGAACCATAACCAATGCTTCGAAATGATCAAGTTACATTTTTTGGCATTTTATGGAAATTAAACTGGAATTTCGTCAGTCGTGCGTGTATTATCGCCTGCCATGGTCCAGGCCGGATGCCGTGGTACGTAGCCGGTACTGAATTGCATAATATTTGTTCGGTACATAAAATATGACCCAAGTAACCATAACCAAAACTTTGAAATGATCAAGTTATATTTTTTGGCATTTTATGGCAATTAAACCGGAATTGCGCCAGCCATGCCTGTATTATCGCCTGTCGTGGTCCAGGTCGGACTCCTTGTTACGGAGCCGGTACCGAATCTATTGATATTTGTTCGAGACATCAAATACAACACAAGGAACCATAACCAATGCTTCGAAATTATCAAGTTAAATTTTTTGGCATTTTATGGCAATTAAACTGGAATTCCGTCAGTCGTGCATGTATTATCGCCTGCCATGGTCCAGGCCGGACGCCGTATGGAGCCGTTACCGGATCCCATGATATTTTTCTAGGACATCAAATATGACCCAAGAAACCATAACCAACGATTCGAAATGATCAAGTTATATTTTTTGGCATTTTATAACAATTAAACTGGAATTCCGTCAGTCGTGCATGTATTATCGCCTGCCATGGTCCAGGCCGGACGCCTTGGAATGGAGTCGGTACCGGATTGAAAGATATTTGTCCGGGATATAAAATATGACCCAAGAAACCATAACTAACGCTTTGAAATTATCAATTTATATTTTTGGCATTTTATAGCAATTAAATAGGAATTCCGACAATCGTGCCTATATTATCGCCAGCCATGGTCCAGGCCGGACGCCTTGGTAAGGAGTCGGTATCGGGTCGCATGATATTTGTCCGGCACATTAAATATGACCCAAGGAACCATAACCAACGCTTCGAAATGATCAAGTTACATTTTTTGGCATTTTATGGCAATTAAACTGAAATTCCGCCAGTCGTGCCTATATTAGCGCCTGCCATGGTCCAGGCCAGACGCCTTGTTACGGAGCCGGTACCGGATCGCATGATATTTGTCCTGGACATCAAATACAACCCAATGAACCATAACCAATGCTTTTAAATGATCAAGTTACATTTTTGGCATTTTATGGTAATTAAACTGGAATTCCGCCAGTGGTGCATGTATTATCGCCTTCCATGGTCCAAGACGGACGCCTTGGTACGAAGCCGGTACTGGATCTCATGATATTTATCCAGGACATCAAATACGACCCAAGGAACCATAACCCACACTTCGAAATGATCAAGTTACATTTTTTGGCATTTTATGGCAATTAAACTGGAATTCCGCCAGTGGTGCATGTATTATCGCCTTCCATGGTCCAAGACGGACGCCTTGGTACGAAGCCGGTACTGGATCTCATGATATTTATCCAGGACATCAAATACGACCCAAGGAACCATAACCCACACTTCGAAATGATCAAGTTAATTTTTTTTTGCATTTTATGGCAGTTAAACTGGAATTCCGTCAGTCGTGCATGTATTATCGCCTACCATTGTCCAGGCCGGACGCCTTGGTATGGAGCCGGTACCGGATTGCATGATATTTGTCCGGGATATCAAATATGACCCAAGGAACCATAACTAATGCTTTGAAATGATCTAGTTACATTTTTTGGCATTTTATGGCAATTAAACTGAAATTCCGCCTGTCGTGCCTGTATTATCACCTGCCATGGTCCAGGACGGACAAGTTAGTACAAAGCCGGTACCGGGTGGCATGATATTTGTCTAGGACATTAAATATGACCCAAGGAACCATAACCAACGCTTCGAAATGATCAAGTTACATGTTTTGGCATTTTATGGCAATTAAACTGTAATTCCGCCAGTCGTGCATGTATTATCGCCATCCATGGTCCATGCCGGACGCCATGGTATGGAGGCGGTACCGGATCGCGTGATATTTTTCCGCAAAATCAAATACAACCCAAGGGACCATAACCAACTCTTCGAAATGATCAACTTATATTTTTTGGCATTTTCTATCAAATAAACTTGAATTCCGCCAAGTCATGCATGTATTATCGCCTGCCATGGTCCAGGCCGGACGCTGTGGTACGTAGCCAGTACCGAATCACATGATATTTTTCCGAGACGTCAAATATGAACCAAGGAACCATAACCAAAACTTTAAAATGATCAAGTTACATTTTTTGGCATTTATTGCAATTAAACTGGAATTCCGCCAAGTCGTGCCTGTATTATCGCCTGCCGTGGTACAGGCCGGACGCCGTGGTACGTAGCTGGTACTGAATCGCATGATATTTGTCCGGGAAATTAATATGACCCAAGGAACCATAACCAAAACTTCGAAATGATCAAGTTACATTTTTTGGGAATTTCATGGCAATTAAACTGGAATTCCGCCAAGTCGTGCCTGTATTATCGCCTGCCGTGGTACAGGCCGGACGCCGTGGTACGTAGCTGGTACTGAATCGCATGATATTTGTCCGGGACATTAATATGACCCAAGGAACCATAACCAACGCTTCGAAATGATCAAGTTACATTTTTTGGGAATTTCATGGCAATTAAACTGGAATTCCGCCAAGTCGTGCCTGTATTATCGCCTGCCGTGGTACAGGCCGGACGCCGTGGTACGTAGCTGGTACTGAATCGCATGATATTTGTCCGGGACATTAATATGACCCAAGGAACCATAACCAACGCTTCGAAATGATCAAGTTACATTTTTTGGGAATTTCATGGCAATTAAACTGGAATTCCGCCAAGTCGTGCCTGTATTATCGCCTGCCGTGGTACAGGCCGGACGCCGTGGTACGTAGCTGGTACTGAATCGCATGATATTTGTCCGGGACATTAATATGACCCAAGGAACCATAACCAACGCTTCGAAATGATCAAGTTACATTTTTTGGGAATTTCATGGCAATTAAACTGGAATTCCGCCAAGTCGTGCCTGTATTATCGCCTGCCGTGGTACAGGCCGGACGCCGTGGTACGTAGCTGGTACTGAATCGCATGATATTTGTCCGGGACATTAATATGACCCAAGGAACCATAACCAACGCTTCGAAATGATCAAGTTACATTTTTTGGGAATTTCATGGCAATTAAACTGGAATTCCGCCAAGTCGTGCCTGTATTATCGCCTGCCGTGGTACAGGCCGGACGCCGTGGTACGTAGCTGGTACTGAATCGCATGATATTTGTCCGGGACATCAAATACAACCCAAGGATTCATAACCAATGCTTCGAAATGATCAAGTTACATTTTTTGGGAATTTCATGGCAATTAAACTGGAATTCCACAAGTCGTGCTTGTATTATTGTCTGCCATGGTCTAGGCCAGATGTCGTGGTATGTAGCCAGTACGGAATACGACCCAAGGAACCATAACCAACGCTTCGAAATGATCAATGTTTTTTTTTTGGCATTTTATGGAAATTAAACTGGAATTCCGTCAGTCGTGCCTCTATTATCGCCTGCCATGGTCTAGGTCGGAGGCCTTGGTATGGAGCCGGTACCAAATCACATGATATTTGTCTGGGACATTAAATACGATCCAAGGAACCATAACCAGCGCTTCGAAATGATCAAGTTACAATTTTTGGCATTTTATGGCAATTAAACTGGAATTCCGCCAGTCGTGCCTATATTAGCGCCTCCCATGGTCTAGCCAGACGCCTTGGTATGGAGCCGATAACAGATCGCATGATATTTGTTCTGGACATCAAAATATGACCCAAGCAACCATAACCAACAATTCGAAATGATCAAGTTATATTTTTTGGCATTTTATGGAAATTAAACTAGAATTTCGTCAGTCATGCCTCTATTATCGCCTGCCATGGTCCAGGCCGGACGCCTTGGTACAGAGCCGGTACCGGATCGCATGATATATATCTAGGACATCAAATACGACCCATGGAACCATAATCAACGCTCTGGCAATTATTTGGCATGGAACCTCTATTTTTTGGCATTTTATGGCAATTAAACTGGAATTATGACAGTCGTGCCTGTATTATCGCCTGCCATGGTCCAGGCCGGAGGCCTGGGTACGGAGCCGGTACCAGATCACATGATATTTGACCGGGACATCAAATACGACCAAAGGAACCATAAACAACGCCTCGAAACAATCAAGTTACATTTTTGCATTTTATGGCAATTATACTGGAATTCCGCCAGTCGTGCCTGTATTATCGCCTGCCATGGTCCAGGCCGGACGCCTTGGTATGGAGCCGGTATCGGATAGTATGATATTTGTCCGGGACATCAAATACGACACAAGGAAGCATAACCAACGCTTCGAAATGATCAAGTTACATTTTTTGGCATTTTATGGCAATTAAACTGGAATTTCGTCAGTCGTGCCTCTATTATCGCCTGCCATGGTCCAGGCCGGACGCCTTGGTACGAATCCGGTACCGAGTCGCATGATATTTGTCCGGGACATCAAATATGACCCAAGGAACCATAACCAACGCTTCAAAACGATAAAGTTACAATTTTTGGCATTTTATGGCAATTAAACTGGAATTTCGTCAGTCGTGCCTCTATTATCGCCTGCCATGGTCCAGGCCGGACGCCTTGGTATAGAGCCGGTATCGGATCGCATGATACTTCTCCGGGATATCAAATACGACCCAAGTAACCATAACCAACGCTTCTAAATGATCAAGTTATATTGTTTTGGCATTTTATGGCAATTAAACTGGAATTCCGTCAGTCGTGCCTCTATTATCGCCTGCCATGGTCCAGGCCGGATGCCTTGGTACAGAGCCGGTACCGGATCGCATGATATTTATCGAGGACATCAAATACGACCCATAGAACCATAACCAACGCTCTTAACTGATTAAGTTACCTATTTTTTGGCGTTTTACGGCAAGTAAACTGGAATTCTGACAGTCGTGCCTGTATTATCGCCTGTCATGGTCCAGGTCAGAGGCCTTGGTACAGAGACTGTACCATCACATGATATTTTTTCGGGACATCAAATACGACCAAAGTAACCATAAACAACGCTTCAAAATGATCAAGTTACATTTTTTGGCAGTTTATAGTAATTATACTGGAATTCTGCCAGTCGTGCCTGTATTATCGCCTGCCATGGTCCAGGCCGGAGGCCTTGGTATGGATCCGGTACCAAATAGCATGATATTTGTCTGGGACATTAAATACGACCCAAGGAACCATAACCAACGCTTCGAAATGATCAAGTTACATATTTTGGCATTTTATGGCAATTAAACTGGAATTCCGCTAGTCGTGCTTGTATTAGCGCCTGCCATGGTCTAGGCCGGATGCCTTGGTACGGAGCTGATACCGGATCACATGATATTTGTCCTGGACATCAAAATATGACCCAAGGAACCATAACCAACAATTCAAAATGATTAAGTTATATTTTTTGGCATTTTATGGAAATTAAACTGGAATTTCGTCAGTCGTGCCACTATTATCGCCTGCCATGGTCCAGGCCGGACGCCTTAGTACAGAGCCGATATCGGATCGCATGATATTTATCCAGGACATCAAGTACAAACCATGGAACCATAACCAACGATCTGAAATGATCAAGTTACATATTTTTGGCATTTTATGGCAATTAAACTGGAATTCTGACAGTCGTGCTTGTATTATGACCTACCATGGTCCAGGCCGGAGGCCTTGGTACGGAGCCGGTACCAGATCACATGATATTATACCGGGACATCAAATACGACCAAAGGAACCATAAACAATGCCTCGAAATGATCAAGTTACATTTTTTGGCATTTTATGGTAATTAAACTGGAATTCCGCCAGTCGTGCCTGTATTATCGCCTGCCATGGTCCAGGCCGGACCCCTTGGTACGGAGCTGGTATCGGATCGCATGATATTTTTCCGGGACATTAAACATGACCAAAGGAACTATAAACAACGCTTCAAAATGATCAAGTTACATTTTTTGGCATTTTATGGTAATTAAACTGGAATTCCGCCAGTCGTGCTTGTGTTATCGCCTGCCACGGTCCAGGCCGGATGCCTTGGTATGGAGCCGGTATCGGATAGTATGATATTTGTCTGTGACATCAAATACAACTCAAGGAACCATAACCAACGCTTCGAAATGATCAAGTTACATTTTGGCATTTTATGGCAATTAAACTGGAATTTCGTCAGTCGTGCCTATATTATCGCCTGCCATGGTCCAGGCCGGACGCCTTGGTACAGAGCCGGTACCGGATCGCATGATAGTTCTCCAGGACATCAAATACGACCCACGAAACCATAACCAATGCTCTGAAATGATCAAGTTACATATTTTTGGCATTTGATGGAAATTAAACTGGAATTCCGATAGTGGTGCCTTTTATTATCCTGTGCCATGGTACAGGCCGGACGCCTTGCTGTACCGGGTCACATGATATTGTCCTGGATATGAAATATGACCTAAGGAATCATAACCAACGCTTTGAAATGATCAATTTACATTTTTTGGCATTTTATGGCAATTATACTAGAATTCTACTACTCGTGCCTGTATTATCGTCTGCCATGGTCCAGGCCGGACGCCTTGGTANTGATATTTGTCCTGGACATCAAATACGACCCAAGAAACCATAATCAACGCTTCGAAATGATCAAGTTATATTTTTTGGCATTTTATGGCAATTAAACTTTAATTCCGTCAGTCGTGCCTCTGTTATCGCCTGCCATGGTCCAGGCCGGACGCCCTGGTATAGAGATGGCACCGAATTGCATGATATTTCTCCAAGACATCAAATACGACCCACGGAACCATAACCAAAGCTCTGAAATGATCGAGTTACATATTTTTGGCATTTTATGGCAATTAAACTGGAATTCTGACAGTCGTGCCTGTATTATCGCCTGCAATGGTACAGGCCTGACGCCTTGGTACGGAGCCGGTACCGGGTCACATGATATTTTCTGGGACATGAAATATGACCCAAGGAACCATAACCAACTCTTCGAAATGATCAAGTTACATTTTTTGGTATTTTATGGCAATTAATTTGGAATTCCGTCAGTCGTGCCTCTGTTATCACCTGCCATGGTCCAGGCAAGACGCCTTGGTACAGAGCCGGTATCGGGTTGCATGATGTTTCTCCAGGATATCAAATACGACCCACAGAACGATAACCAATGCTCTGAAATGATCAAGTTACATTTTTTTGGCATGTTATGGCAATTAAACTGGAATTCCGACAGTCGTGCCTGTATTATCGCCTGCCATGGTCTAGGCCGGACGCCTTGGTACGGAGCCAGTACCGGGTCGCATGACATTGTCCCTCATATGAAATATCACCCAAGGAACCATAACCAACGCTTCAAAATGATCAAGTTACATTTTTTGGCATTTTTTGGCAATTAAACTTGTTATCCGCTAGTCATGCCTGTATTATCGCCTTCCGTGGTCCAGGTCGGATCCTTGGTACAGAGCCGGTACCAAATCTCATGATATTTTTCCGAGACATCAAATATGACACAAGGAACCATAACCAACGCTTCAAAATGATTAGTTTACCTTTTTTGGCATTTTATGGAAATTAAACTGGAATCTGCCAGTCGTGCATGTATTATCGCCTGCCATGGTCCAGTTCAGACGCCTTGGTATGCAGCAGGTATTGGATCGCATGATATTTGTCCGGGACATCAAATACGACCCAAAGAACCATAACCAACGCTTCTATGATCAAGTTACATTTTTTGGCAGTTTATAGAAATTAAACTTGAATTCAGCCAATCGTGCCTGTATTATCACCTGCCATGGTCCAGGCCGGACGCCTTGCTACGGAGCTGGTACCGGATCACATGATATTTCTCAGGGACATCTAATATGACCCAAGGAACCATAACCAACACTTCGAAATGATCAAGTTACATTTTTAGAATTTTATGGAAATTAAATTGGAATTCGCTAGTCGTACCTGTATTACCGCCTGCCATGGTCAAGGCCGGACGCCTCGGTACGGAGCCTGTACCGGATCACATGATATTTGTCCGGGACATCAAATATGACACAAGGAACCATAACCAATGCTACGAAATGATCAAGTTACATTTTTTGGCATTTTATGGCAATTAAACTGGAATTCAGCTAGTCATGCCTGTATTATCGCCATCCATGGTCCATGTCGGACGCCTTGGTATGGATCTGGTACCGGATCTCATCATAGTTTTCCGGGACATCAAATACAACCCAAGAAACTATAACCAACTCTTCGAAAGGATTTTTTGGCAATTAAACTAGAATTCTGCCAAGTCAGGCCTGCAGTATCGCCTTCCATGATCCAGGCCAGATGCCTTGGTACGTAGTCGGTACCGAATCACATGATATTTGTCCGGGACATCAAATACAACCCAAGGATTAATAACCAATGCTTTGAAATGATCAAGTTACACTTTATTGCAATTAAACTGGAATTCCGCTAGTCGTGCCTGTATTATCGCCTGCCATAGTCCCCGCCGGACGCCTTGGTACGAAGCCGGAACCGGATCACATGATATTTCTCCGGGACATCAAATACGACCCAAGGAACCATAACAAACACTT
>MDKI01184958.1:0-68220 GCA_005239505.1 Nicotiana paniculata
CATTAAAGTACATAAAATGCGAGGTAAATAATGCTTAAAATCACGACTTCTAGCCACACATCACCTTACCACATCATAAGCACCCAAAAAATCGATCTTACTCATTACCAAGACGATCCAGTCTACTACCAAGCTATCCTATTTCTCCGAGTTCCTTCTGAATTACCTTCTAGTTGATTCTTCTCCTATCCATAATACTAAAATACTCAACCAGAAATCACCACGCGAGACCCTAGCACAGAACCACATCGCCCTAAGACTCATATCCCGCTGAGTATCTCTTAAGCACCCCAAAGTACCATATCTCAAATACTTACTATAAAAGGACTTTCGATGAATTTGAGATATTCTTCCCTTTCATGATACCGGAATGTAGAATCCACAATGATACAGAAACATCACAATTCTTGACGCCTTCCAATGAAAATCTTAGTTTCCAGCCAAATAAAAATCTTGAAGATGAATCCATCAGAACCATTCTCGAGAGTCCCCCACTCAACGCAGCTCTCAATTAAACTAATCAAGAGGTTGAACGGCCTGTACCTCATTAACACACCAACACCCAAGGGAGTAAACCACACCCCTAAGCAACCAAGCAAATTCCTACTACGCACGCACTACACCTTTTACAAATACAACTCAAACATTCAATAGAACCCATTTTCCCATAGAGTATAATACAACCTGTACCCAAAAATTTCCAGTACTCGAGTCATTCTTAAACTCCACATCTGCAGGTCATAACTGATTCACTAGAATACCTAGAACTGAAACCAACACAACACCTAATCGTGCAACTAACTTATCATTAGCAGACTCCCCCAATTGGCTCAAAGCCATAGATCAAGACAAACAATAAATCTCAATGCCCATAGGCTATCATCACCACAATACCGCAGTGAGATTCAACTAATTCCTTCATAAGCTCATATAACACAAACAATCTAATATCTCAAATAATCTGCAAATCTCGCATTCACCATTGAAATAGTCGGGCCAACTTCCACAAGCGATCAAAACTCAAATTGTAACATATATCATTTACTGGTAAAAGAGGTCTTGCTTCAAAACCACATAAGGATCACACAACCTCAGAACACCCCGCGGGAGATAACTCCACACTCGTCCGACCACCTGTACACCCTCACTGGACACTACGTGCCCCCAAGAATGCTACTGAACTGAGCCAAAATTCACACTTGGAGAACTTTTCATAAAGTTTTTCCTCCCTCAATCTCTATAATACCACCCTTAGATGCTGAGTACGCTCCTCCTGGCTACGTGAGTACGCCAGGATGCCATCAATGAATACAATAATGAAGGAGTACAAATACGGCTGGAATACACTGTTAATCAGATACATGTACGCTGCTGGGGCATTAGTCAGCCCAAAAGACATCACCCGGAACTCATAACACAACGGGAAGATCCACTTCTCTCCACAACTAAACCACATGAGAGGTCTTTCAGTACGCTCACAACTCGAGGCCATATGCCAACTCAAGACAGAAGTCAAACACTCAATAGTTCTTGCTACATCTCCAGCCAATTCTTTTTGTCATAATCAAACAATATGAACACATCCCACCATCAAATCACACTCACCACATAGTCATCCACTCACAAAATCAAACAAATAAGGATACAAACGGACATATAAGTCCCCAAATGCACGTGCTCACACAATCAAAATCTCAGCACTCAAACCACTGACAAAACCCGGCCTCAAGTCCTTCAGAATGTCCCATTATCAACATGATAAAATCATATCTCACACCTCAACCATGGAAAACACAAGCCATCGATGCACAGCTGATATTGAGCGCTCATGTGCACATTCGGATACACGGAAAGTAATTCAAAGAGTTACGATTTAGGCTGAATGAATGGATTCGCACGATAAGAATTCAAGAATGTGATATTTTTCCTAAGGGTTCTGCATCCTCTCGAATATAAGTACAGACGTATCCGTACTGATCCGAAAGACTCTACTGAAGCTTCTCATGACTCGTGAGACCTATATAAACTAGGCTCTGATACCAACTTGTCACGACGCCAAAACCACCCGGTCGTGATGGCGCCTATCATGGAACTAGGCCAGCCGACACATTTTCAGAATAATTCGACACTTCATAATAAAGGTGTTTTTAAACCATTAATTAATAAAAACTTCATAACATCAGTTTAAATGACAAGTGCAGAAAACAAATAAAAGCCCGGCATCAGGGTGTTACAAGTCACGAGCGTCTACCAAAGATCATCCAAAAACAAATAAGACTATTACAGACTGGAAAACACTAATATAGTCTAAGGAATATAAGAGGGAGAGGAGCAAGGCTGCGATTGCCATGCAGCTACCTTGCCGACTCCGGATATCCGCGACGGATGAAAGAATCAGCGCTCGCTATCATGTCCAAAAATCCCTGGATCTGCACACAAGGTGCGGGGAGTAATGTGAGTATGCCAACTCAGTAAGTAATAAATGTACATAAGGACTGAGCAGTAAGAAACACATAAATCCATGTCATGAAATCACAATAAGTACAGCTTACCTTCAAAACAATGTATAATTCAAATCATCTTGCTTAATACCAGATTTTCAGTAAAAATCATTTGAAGATATTTTTCCAATAGTTTCAAAAGTGTTTCAATGAAGTTTAGAGTAAAAGTGATGAAAATCATAAATAGTCCCTCGGGCAAAACATGTATCATAAACCACCTCTCAGGCATAACATCACTTAGAATCAGCCCCTTGGGCAACCTCACAATCACTCGTAATCAGCCCCGCGAGCACAACATGTATCTAGAACAGCCTCTCGGGCAACATCATATCACTCACTCAGGGTACCCGCGCTCACTGGGGGTGTACAGACTCCGGAGGGGCTCTTACAGCCCAAGCGCTATAACAATCCATCTCGTGGCATAATCAATCAGGCCCTCAGCCTCTCATATATCATAAATCAGTACAACATGCTGCGGCGCGCAGCCCGATCCCATGATATCCTCACAACACAGGCCCTCATCCTCACTCAGTCAGAAACCTCTCAAGCCACTCGGACTATCAGTAAAATAGGGTGCTCAACCCAAAATACCATTTTATGCATCAAAACGGAGTAAATAAGACTGAGTTATGAAATCAATAAAATATAGCATGACTGAATACATATTTTAAATCAAACAGTGAGGAAATAGTAGTAAAGCCCCTAAGGGTTCAAACAACTTGGCACGAGGCCCAAACACGACATTCAGCCTAAAACATAGTAGTACTTTCTAAAAACACTAAATATCATATAGTTTTTAGTCAAATACGCAACTTAATAGTTTCTACGGGACGGACCAAGTCACAATCCCCAACGGTGCACGCCACACGCTCGTCATCTAGCATGTGTCCCACTTCAAAATAGTGAAACGATGTGAAATCCGGGATTTCATACCCTCAGGACAAGAATTACGGTCATTACTTACCTCAAACCGGATAAAACTCTACTCTGCAATATCCTTGCCGCTCGACTCGGCCGCGAATCACCCTGAATCTATCCAAAATCAGTATATTATCGTTAATATATGCTAAAGGAACGAAACCCACATCAAAATTATCAAATTAGACCACAAATCCCGAGATTGGCCAAACCCGTACCCCGGGTCCACATCTCGAAATCCGACAAAAATTACAAAACTATAATCCTTATTCCCTCACGAGTCTACCCATATCAAATTCATCAAAATCCGACATGAAATGGCCATTCAATTCCCCAAAATACACTCTCCAATTTTCTCCAAATTTTCACCCCAAAATCCCAATTTAGATCGCAAAAATCAAGACACAATCATGAAATTTAACCAAAATTAAGTGAAGAACACTTACCCCAATCACTTCTCTGAAAATCCCTTCAAAAATCGCCTCAATTCGAGCTTCATAGATCAAAAAATGCAAAAATGACTGAAACCCTCGAAATAGAGTACTTTATAATCTGCCCAGGCATTTACCCTATGCTATCGCGTACAAACTAACGTGATGGCGAAGCACAAAATTTTCCAGCACTCTTACCCTATGCGATCGCGGCCATTCCCACGCGATCGCCTAGAACAAATTTTTCCAACAACCTTCTCCAACTCTTCCGGACAGCTTCTAGGATAATAGTCATAACTTTTTGTACAAAACTCCAAATTACAGTTGTCTTGACTTTATGAAAATTAGACATCAAGGGCTACAACTTTTATTTTTGGATCATCTTCAAATTCCTTATAGATTGTGAGTTATAAGCTTCCAAAGTCGGGTCAGTGCAGTAGAAATTTTACTCTATGCGATCGCGGGAAGACTTACGCAATCGCATAGCACAGCTAAATTTTTCCAAATTTTCTCTATGTTAACGCGGCCAGATCTATGCTATCGCACTGTACACCCCTGAAGCCAAAAACCAGAAACTATAAATGATCTGAAACCACCCGAAACACACATGAGGCCCTCGGGACCTCAACCAAAACATACCAACACATCCCATAACATCACACAAACTTAGTCGAGACTTAACAACATCAAAATACCAAATTTACCCCGAATTCAAGCCTAAGGATTCTAAACTTCCGAAATTCGTCAACGATGCTGAAACCAACCAAACGACGTCTCATTGACTTGGAATTTTTCACACACATCACAAACGACACTACGAACCTATTCCAACTTCCGGAATTCCATTCCGACTCCGATAGCTAATTTTCCACTACTGACCGGAAATCGCCAAAAATCCAATTTCGTCAATTCAAGCCTAATTCATCACGGACCTCCGAATAAAATTTCGAACCCACTCCTAATTCCAAAATCATCTAACATAGTTATTCGAACCATAAAAATCCAATTCCGAGATCATTTACCCATAAATCAACTTCCGGTGATTTTTCCAACTAAATAACCAACTTAAGAGACTAAATGTCTCAGTTCTCTCCAAAATCGCTCCGAACCCGAGCCAATCATCCTAACACAACATAATAGAGCTGAACCACAAATAATGAAGCAGAAACGGGGGAAACAGGGCTAAAACTCTCGGAACCATCGGTCGGGTCGTTACAACAAAGGGATACTCATTTAATTCCTAAAGTGTATATAATTGGTAAATTTGTATATAAGATATAATTACATTGAAACTTGAGTAGGAAAGGTAATAATATTTTAAATAGTGTATAGAAATATAAAAATCTCATTTTTATAGTAAGCTACATATAAATGTAGTTTCATTGTTCATTTTTCGGGCCCTAAGCGGAAAACTTCATGTCAAACTCTAAAATCATAAAGTCAAAGCCCATTAACTGGTATGCCCAGTGATCTTTCGTCCCCTATTGTGGTTCGAAGGTCTAACTCGTTCAATTTGATTTTGAGACTACTCCTCTTACTCTCTCCACTATTTACACAACACAGCCATGGCTGCATTTAGAAGATTATTGCCCACAAACAGAAGTATTTTACCATCAACTTCTGCAATCTTCTTTTCTCACAGAGGCGTAGCCTCTAAGCTCTTTGTTGGAGGTACTTCTTCCCTCTTTTCTCCCTTTTTTATACATGTATGTATGTATGTATGTATGTATGTATGTATGCACGACTGATTTACACATTAAAAAGCTCGTTCTTTTACTGAATTTGTGATTATTTGCTTAAACATGATATCTTTTGGGCCTTTTTTCCCTGTAATTTGGGTTTATGGTTCTGTTCATGAAAAACATAATTATAATGATGTAAAGAAGGGTTTTCTGCAGATGATGATATATTAACTTATTCGGATTATGTGTATCAGTTATTTACTGATTTTAGAGGTCTTGGTTTGACATTAGTGAGGAAATGAACACTAGTGCTGAAAGAGCTTAAATTCAATGAACAATTTATAGTTTAGTACTGAAAATTTACTAGTACTATAGAAGAAATCATTATCTTTTTGAACCACTTCAAAATGCTTGCAAAGAGATCGATTAGATGATCCCTTTTAGGAAGGAGGATTCATTTTGATGGAGAAAGATTCTCCTTCCTTAACAACTATGTTGATTGTGACAAGATAGTTCAGTCAAAAGAGGAGGTATGTCTTCTCTTTGTTGGAGCTACTTATTTCCTCTTCTCCCCCCATCTTTTTTCTCCCTTTTGTACATGTATACACAATTGATTTAATAATAAAAAAGGCAGCCCGGTGCACTAAGCTTCCGCTATGTGCAGGCTCCGGGGAAGGGTCGGACCACAAGGGTCTATTCTACGCAGTCTTACCTTGCATTTCTGCAATAGGCTATTTCCACAGCTTGAACCCGTGACCTCCTGGTCACATGGCAACAACTTTACCAGTTACGCCAAGGCTCCCCTTCAATTGATTTAATAATCTGCACACTAAAAAAGCTCATTATTGGAATGAATTGGTAATTCTTTGATTAAAGTTGTTAATTTTTTTTTGGTTTATTTTGCTTCTTAGGACTCTTGGAATTATTTCGCTCTGCAATTTGGGTTTATGGGTCTGTTCTTGAAGAAACATAATTATAGTGATGTAAAAGAAGGGTTTTATACAAATGATGATTTATTGACTTATTTGTGCCCATAGGGAATTATGGTTATCAGTTATTTACTGATTTTAAAGGTATTGGTTTGACATCAGTGAGGAAATAAACAGGTCAGCACTATTGCTGAAGGAACTTAAAGATCAATGAAAAATTTGTAGTTTAGTACTGAAAAATTTACAGGTATTATTGTCAATATAGTACTATCTTTGAACCACTTCAAAATGCTCGCAGAGAAGTAGATAAGATGGTCCCTTTTGGGAAGGAGGATTCATTTTACGGAGAAAGATTCTCTTTCCCAATTAACTATGTTGATTGTTACAAGAGAGTTCTTTCAACAGAGGAGAAAAGAACCAGAAAGTAGGAGCTAATATTAAAATTCTCGATTGACAAGTCTAGCTTTTGTTCCTGGTTTATTGCCTCAAGTGTAAACAAAAAGTGAAGTAACGAATATGAAGCTAAATTTGCTCCCATCCATCTAGGAATGAGTGAAGAGAGTTATCTTTAGCTAGAAAATGGGATTGATAGTTGGAGGATTTTGTGAAAGGGACTGAAGGGAAGATTAGGACAAACCACCCGTGTCTTTCTGATATCGCCAAAGTACGATATAAACAATACTTGAAAAGCTGTACAATGAAAATTCAAAAATCTTTTTTTTTTTTTTTATAATTCTTAGTACCACAATTTTCCCCTGTTACAATAGACCCTTGTAGTTCGGCCCTTCCTCAGACCCCGCGCATAGCGGGAGCTTAATGCACCGGGTTGCCCTTACAATTTGACTTATAATAATCCTGTTTTAGTCCATCTATTATTACGCAAACTGAATGAACTCTCACAATGCAGCTATACCTACAGCTCCGCAAACAGAATCTCTAGTGGTACTTTCTAGACATTTTAGACATGGTGAATAAAGAACTCTATCTATGAACCTTCATAAGCTTTGTATCTGTATGGAGCAGCTTACTGTATATATTAGCAGTTTGTTTACTCGTTTTAGCACAAAATATATAAATAATCTCTCATTAACTTGATATCCCTTAGGAGCTTTTCCAATTCTTCACTCATTAGACTGAAACAATAATAATCTATCAGGCTTTGATCCGAAGTTAAATCTTGATTATATCTGCTACATAGTCAAAATATGTTACTAATAATTATCTGAAGCTATCAGGAACTTAATTTTAAGCTACTATATGAAAAAAAGAAAAAAGAAATGATTATTATTTTAAACTGAAGCCCAGCACCTTAGCGCTTGAAAACTCCACAAAGCTTTCCCTTTATCAGTATTTGAGCTTAGCATGTATTTTCTCCGTGTTTCATGATTTTATGCTTAATTATTTTCGAGAAACACAGGAAAAACCATTGGTTTGCTCACTTAACAATGTGGTGTCGCTGCTCCACCACGCAAAGAGAAATGAAAAACATAGAACCATTATCGAACATAACAAGATTATGAGATATTGCTATGTACAGGACTCTCATTTTACACCACAGAGAATGGGCTGTCAGAGGCATTTTCTCAACATGGTCAAGTTATCGAAGGTGCACCAAATAACATAGGTTGAACTCTCTTTCAGATATAGTGTGAGTTAGCATCTTTAGTTTAACATTGTTTTATTTGACAGCTAAAATTGTGATGGATAGAGTCTCAGACAAATCCAAGGGTTTTGGATTTGTCACCTATGCATCTGAAGATGAAGCCGAGAAGGCCTTGCAAGAAATGAACGGCAAGGTATGTCCATATTATCCTTCTATGTATTTTTTATGCGTACTTTTGATGTTCTTTATCCATCATCTTTCTATGACGAATGTTGCAGCCTCTTAATGGGCGCGTTATTTTTGTGGACTATGCAAAGCCTAAAGCTGATTTTGGTGGGGGCGTGCCAATAGCCAGAGGCCCCCCTGAACCACCAACAGAACACTAAGTGTTGGTGCAGCCAAATTTTGTTATGAAACAGACCACTCTGTGTGCTGCCAAAGTTGCAACCCTTGCTCTTGCAAATGATTAATCTGCAGAGAATTTGTTTTCTCTCTTGCCCAACGAAAATATAAGCCATCTGCAGTCAAAATTGGTTGTGTTTCAAGGATGAGTGTAAAATATGTTGCTGTAATTGTAATGACTGACTGCAAGATTGGCTCAATATGAGAATCTTCTATCATTATTTACGCCAAATGTTAAATATACTATTACAATGAAAGATGTGCTCTGATCACCAGATCAATTGGCTTTGTGCCTCTTTACAAACTTGTTAGTTTTACGATCCTATCTCTTTTTTTTTACACATGAGAGATTTGTTTTTACACGTAAGAGATCTGTCTTTTACACTTACGAGATTTAAAAAGGTCAGGAATGATGTACAAATAGCACTCGAGGACCTTACCTCCAATAAAATTCACGGACCTACCATCCAATTTATTTTCATATATCTACATACTACAGGTAAGAATTTTCCAGTACAGTGGTCTCTCTTAAAGTATTTTTTCTTTCCTTGTTGGCATTCATTTTATTAATCTCAAAAAGTGAACTATTAAAGAGCCTTTGAAGGAACTAGTTCTCCTCATCTATATCCTTTTATTTACGTTTCCGAAACAACGAATAGCCTACTTTTGACTCCAGTAAAAATTCTTGTGAATTTGTGAAGGCTGAAATATACTGTTCTCTAACTTAAAAAGAAAGTTGATAGGGCATCTATTTACAACTTACAAGTTTCGTTTTTGGAGAGGAAACAACCATTCTACTTGGCGGTGCAAAAATGGTGACAAAATAGTTAAAAGAAAATATTTATACACTCATATTATTAATAAAATAAATAAATTGGATACTGAACTTTTTAAAAACGGGTCAAATATGGATGAGAACTATATATTTATTTAGAAAATAGATAACCAATAAATAATTAATGGATTTAACTTTTATAATTGTAAAATTTTAAATTGAGGTTCCTCAAGTTTGGGAGACTAGGAATTCTTCCAAAAGTAATCATATTCAAGAAGTCATGGATAATAAAGATATTCATATTATCCGCTGGTTATCCATATTGAATATGAGTATGAATGGATAATATATTCGTTTTTACATTATTTATTTTCGACCCACCCATCTCCGACTCGATCCGCCCGTTTGTCACCCGGGTGCAACGAATGAAGTGTCACTAAAACTACTTCACCGCTTTGTGAATTGACCGATATCATCATCCCATCAAAGATAAACTACTCTCTTATTCATTTTATGACACTTAAATATGATAATCTTCTTAATTTTGATGTGACTCGACTTTATGTACCCAATTATGACGAAGGTAATACTCCTCTGCCTTTTTTTCTAAATTGCCTAAAAATAGTAAGAAACTACTACATTCTACATTTTTCACTTATATTTATTTTCTCTCTTGTTTTACATTTGTTATCTACCCAAACAAAATAGAAAACACCAAAAAGCCACAAAAATGAATATACCAAATGCCACACATAAAACATCCAACGCCCCTTCTCTCTTCAACTTTCTCTCTTTCCTTTCCCTTCTCATTTCCAAGAATTCTTTATACCTTTTCCTCCCTATTTCAGCCCTGTTAGCTCCATTTCCCCTTTTACCCTCCAATGCCCTTTGTAAAATTACCAAACTCTCCCTCCCGTTCAAGTGAGTTCCATCCATGTCCTCCACCTCTAAACTCACTTCTCTCACCTCCATCTCTCCTACTTCAGATCCACCGCACGTGACCACTATCTCGCACTGCACGTGACCTCTCTTCTGATCAGCGGTCAGGATTGAAGTAAACCGCACTTGCACTTCCCCAGTTAACCAATGACGTTGCACGGAAACAGGCTTCAAAGAAGAGAGGTTAATTGCTCGCCGTCCGATTGGATCAATTAAAATCCAACTCAGCGTCATATCTTCAATCAACTCCGTACACGTGTCGTCATCATTCGGGTGTTTGATCGTCGTTAAAATCACATCCTTTGGATCTATCATGTCAATTCTAAACGGCGAGCACTGAAACCAACTCGTCGTGGTTTCAGTCTCTTGCACTTTACTTAAAACTACCTTCTCCTTGTAGTGTATATCAACGGCTGAGATTATCTCAAGCGGCGGAGACGAACGGTTTATAATATTAGAGGATGCAATTGAATTCATCTCTCGGATGTAGACAGACGAGCTCAACTGAATCCACTGTTTTCGACTCGGATCATATGAGCATATATGGAAAAGGTAATAAAGGTTTATACAGATAGCATGGAGCACCCGCTTCAAATCCACCGACTCTAAATCGTGAATTTGCTTATCATCGGAAAGAGGGAGGGAGAAGGACTGAGCGAAGAAGGTGCGATGACCGCCGTCAGGGAAGGTGGAGATCACGTGACTGACACGAGGGGTGGCGGTGGACGGCCAAGTGGAGTGGCATATACGTGACCATAAGTGGTTTTCGGAGGACAAGTGGTGGAGGGCGGTGGAGGAGCAGCTCGTAGAAGCTAGAGTGGGTCCGTCAAGGCGAGTGAGGATATGATCTTCTATTATATCTGGATGCAAATCGGAAAATTCGGTGGCGCCGCCTTTCTCCGCCGTGACCGTGGTGATACTGGTGATGGGCGGATAATTGGGAGAGGAAGTCATTTGATTGAGGTGTTTGCTTCTTTTCGGCTCAAACAAGTATGAAATTTGGCTTGTTCGGAGTTTGAAGCGTTTGTGTATTTACATTTTATAGGTGTCTTAAAGGGAAACGTAAAGTGAAAATTTTAGTGAAAACTAAAAATCCCTTTGATATTTCAATAATTTGGTTAGTCGCTGCCACAGCGTGGACTCGTTGACTCTAGACTCTTATTGCTTTTTTTTTTTTTTTTTTAATATTTTCACAATCAACTACACTAATACTAGCATACATGAATTAATTATTTTCACTAATATAATATCTAATCGAATTAATTGGTATTACTAACGTAATTGTATACAGGTTATATATAAATTGTACGTAAATTGTAGTGATCGGATTCTGTACAAAAGAAATTGTAGTTTGTTATCGGATTTGTATATAGTTTTGTAGAAAATGTAGTTACTTTCTATAAATAAAAAGTCTTAGATAAACTGGATAAATAAGTTTAAAATTTTGTATATATTCGAAAAAGTTCATATATATATATATATATACTTCTTCCGTTTACTTTTACTTGGCATGTATATTAAAAATGGATTTTCCTTTTTACTTATCACTTTACGCATATCAAGAGAAAGACAATTTTTTTACTGTTACACTCACTGTATTTATTACTTATTTCAAATTATTTTTTCAAATCCAATAAAATATGCATCAATTAATATGGGTGTTATGATAAATTATATATTTTATTTATTATTAATTAACGTGAAAGTTAAAACGTGTCAAGTAAAAGTGAAAGGAGGGAGTATATAATTACCTATATTCATGGTTTAATTATCTTGGCCTTTGGTGCTTACGCTATAAAATGTAAAATTTAAAGGAAAACTCAACTCAGAGGCAGCTTTCAAAGGCGGCCCTATAGTGGAAGCCAATGTAAGAGGAATTACGTCTACGACTTAATGAAAATAATTACTCCGTACGTAATAAAAGTGCGTGGACCCCAGAGGAGCATTCTTAATTGCCGGTCATTTAACGCTAGCCTTGTATTTATTTTCCTAATTTTATCCACTAACCTATGATTAGAATGAACATATAAATCTTATATAAAAGTAAGAAAATATAAAAGTCCACGTCATAATTCGTCATGCTGATTCTGGTTTTGTTCTAACCCGTTATTTTAATACCTTACATGTGTTACCCTTATTCTTATAGAAAAAAAGGAATTTATCATATAATTAGAGCTTAAGTATATAAGAGAAATCACAAAATTGAGGTCAAACTCGAAGTATGATATCTTAAAGTCATGTTCGACGTGCATCGCACTCTAAATAACTGTTTTAGAAAAACATATGAGCTTAATTGGTACGTAAACTCTATTTCATGATTTTTATTTTTATTTTTGTAAAAATTCTTTGATTGTTTATTGGGGGTTTTAGGTAATATTTTAAACAAATGGGCGTTGAACCCTGTTTGTTCATGTATTTCTTTGTTCGTGACAATTCTCAGTTCACATATTTCAACTTGGCTCCTTTAGTTTACTTTGACCCATTGGCTTTGAACACTGATTCGAGCTTTTTCTTAGGACCCGTTGGTCATAGATTTTGTCAAAATAAATTTGAGTTTTATTTGGCAAACACATGTTTGATTATAGATTTTGTTTGCATTTTGGCAAAATTTTAAATCCCAAAATCAGCTCAATAGTTGGTTTTGGACCAAAATATCACTTTACACTTTTTAAAAATTACTCCAAACTTTTGTATTTTATAAAAAAGCTCACCATTTATTATTTTATAACAATGTTGCTTCGTCTTTTCGGTCATCTAATAGTGTATCATGTAGTTCATTATAAAAATGATAATTTTATACCAAAATTATTTATATTCAGAACTATAATTTGCGATAATATAATGAATGTTATTGATAATGGTACTGTTGGATATTTGTGATAATTTTTAAAACTTGTGGGTATAAGCTATGTTTCATGTTTTTCCAAAATAAATTTGAAAAATATGTTTTGAAAACTGATGTCCAAACACATTTTCATCTTCAAACCAAACTTCACCAAAATCAAATTTTTCAAAACAAATTTAAAAATCTATGAACAAACGCTAGCTTAATTTCTTCGATTATATTTCAGTATTTCACGGCTAGCAAATATATGAATAATTAAATAAAGGATGACTTCTCACTTTAGATTAAGATCAGTGGGTATTTGAAAACTAATACTTGGTGAGGATGGTGAATCCATGTTGATCTTGACAATTAGTATGAGTTATGACGTTCCCGTGCTAGTTATTCCCCTGCTAAGTAATTAGCACTAATTGTAATTAAATTTTTTTCTTAAAGTCAATAATTTAGATTCTTTAATATAGTATGATTTCAATAATCTTTAAAACGTTTATTCACTTCTCGATAAATTCAATGATCTTTAAAATAATGTGTAGTATGGTGATCGTTGACTAGTTAACCTACTATCACAGCTTGTTTAAGTTAATCTCTTGGTTAACATAAGCTGGGAAAGTAGGTTAAGTAAATAACCGATCATTAAAAAATCCAAGTTTTAGTTTATATATCAAGCCGGTAATAGAAGTATCCTATACTTCATGAATTTTTATTTTTCTAATTGTGGTCTTGACGTCACGATATATAAAATATCACCATAATGAATGTGAAAGCTTGAAATTGATCCCCGGGGGGTCCCAAAGAGAAAGAAAACAGCTGCTGAAAGAGAGTACAGCTTTTGGCTAGGTTGGAAAGGTCAGACTCTACGATACAACAATTGGTTAATTTTGCAAACGAAGCTGTAGCCAAGGAGATTTTATAGTTGTTTTCTATTTTTAAATTTAATCAAGTCATTTGTCTCAACATATTACTGTAGGCATATAAAATTTGTACGAATTAAATTCATAAATTGATTGGGACTATATTTTAAAGTCAAGATATATTAGTTCAAATAAACTTATTGAACTAATATACTTGGATTAGTTATATAAGTCTAACATATATGGATTAAATAAAGAGAAATTTTCACAAATCACTATTGTTTAGTGGTTATTAGCTAGTTGTAGCTACCATTTGTTATATTACTTTCTATAGCTATTTTTTCAGTTTTTTTAGAGTGTATTCGATATATTCAAGCTATTGTATTCATGAATACAGTAGCAAAACTGGGCGTGAAACAGGGGATTCCAACTAGACAATTATTATATTCGACTGTATTCACGTTATGTATTTATGAATACAGTAACGTAAATAGCGCAAATCGTGGTATATTCAGCTATTTTTAAATGGAAAATGAATCAATTAACATAATAGACTCCTAATATAACTCAACTAACGCAATTACATCACCCATAATCTGTATTTGACGCGAAATATGCTGAATATTTTTCAACAGAGCAATCACCGAGTTTCTAATCCTTCCCTTTTCTGTTGATATCGTTCGTGGGTGTTTCTGTTTTCAACCAATAAAACTCGAGATTCATCTATAGTGCAAAAACATATGAATACATACTGCAGATACATTTGAATACATATATACATCATACATTAATTATAAAAAGTATATGAATACATTCAGGGAATACAGCGAGACATTGAATACAATGAAATACATGGAATACAACGAGATACATTATAAAAAAAGACAATGAATACAATGAAATACATGAAAATACAACGAGATACATTGAAATACACTTTAAAAAAAGGTAACAAAATCTTCAATTTACTCAGCCCCAAACTCCGTCGTCTTTGTTCAAGAACAATCGTAATGTCGCCACGTCGAGAGGGCCGTGATTCTGATTTGAAATGTCATTGTTCCCGTTTCGATCAAGAGCCCAGTCCAAAGAGATCTAGGAAGCACAGTAGACCAGTCGAACTTTCCTCTTCTTCTTTGTCTCCTCTGCTACTCAATTTGCAACAAACAACCATAGACCTCATTCTATTACAACTTCTAGGTATCTGGAATTGAGGAAACAGTGATTTTGGCTTGGCGTGAGAAGAAAGAGCGGAATTCACTGCTGATGGTGGTGGTGGCGGAGAAGCTTTCTAGGAGAAAGAACGACCGACAGAGGAACTGATGAGAGAGAATCCATGAGTTTGGTTGTATTCACGGAGAAAGACTGGCACTGAGAAAGAGAGGGTAGAGAAAAATCTGAAATAATGAAAGAGAAAAATAATACAAAGCGTATTTTCTGGCTTAAGAGTAGGAGGTGACCATAAATAGATATTTGGCTATAAAAATCAAAAGGTAGCTATGGAATATAATATTTTAAAAGGGTATTTATTTAAAATAAATAAGATATCAACCTTTGTTATAGGAGGTAAAAATTTCTTAAATAAATAAGTCTAAATCCATTGGGCTAGCCCATTTAATTGGCTACAAGAGATTAAGTAAAAATTACGCGGGGCACCCTATTTGGTCGCTCTCATTTAACCTATACCCGTTTTTTTTAAACTTTTAACTTGTACCCACTTTTTTAAATAACTTTAGCTCTCTTTCCCTCGCTGAGCTGAAGTTCACCAGTTAAGCTGAAGTTCGTCAGTTATAAAGACAAAACTTCAGCTTTATTCCCAGTTACGAACTTCAGCTCTAGAGCTGAAGTTCTCAAGTTATAAAGACAAAAATTTCAGCATACGGGGCTGAAGTTTTTGTCTTTATAACTGGGAAACTTCAACCCCGTATGCTGAAGTTCCCCAGTTACAAAGACAAAACTTCAGCTCTAGAGCTGAAGTTCCCCAGTTACAAAGACAAAAAATTCAGCTCTAGAGCTGAAGTTCGCAAGCTACTTTAGGACCGTCTACTAGAATGCTGAAGTTTTGCGTGATTGACTTTGCTACTTCAGCCCGTATGCTGAAGTTATGCGCAAAAGCGGGTACGGATGTAATATTTTTTACAAAGTGAGTATAAGTTAAAACGTGACATAAAAAGTGGGTACGGATGCAAAAGCCCCAAAGATTAACCACTTTATTAGGCCGAGGATGCTATCTTCCTAGAGAACCAATTTAGTTCCCCACGTGAAATGGCGTGGCATGCCAAGTCAAACGGAAGAGCCAATAAGATCAGCCGCATGTCAAGTCACATTGAAAGGCCAAGCAAGCAAGTTCAAGTTCAAGAAATCAAGTTAAAGCTCAAGAATGAAAAACAAATCAAGATTCAAGGAGTACGAGTTCAAATCAAAGTCCGTGCTAGTTGAATTCAAGATCACTGTATATTGCAACAACTATATATTCAAGATCAAACTCAAAGTCCCTTGGATTTATTTAATATTGGAAAGAAGAATCACATGATTCATAGAGATTGTACACTCATATTATTTAAAATCAAATACTACGATTGTTGCAATATTTTTCGATCTCGATTATTTTCTTGGCGCAAATTTTATTGTCTACAATTACTTTTTAAGTTTTTTTGTATTTATAGCTTTTCACAACTTGTTAGTAGATAATGTAATATTGGTAATGAATGGCTTTCTCTTTATGGCTAAAATTACAACTACAGTATACTAACAATTGAAATTTTTTAAAAGTCGTCAAATATATATTTATTTAGGAAAGTAATTTTCTCAAATAATAACTTTGATTTTATCAAATTTGGTAATTAGCTTCATTTTATCCATTCTCGGTGCATCAACTATAGCTTGAGTCGTCTAATTCAAGACACAAACTTTCAGTTTATGCCAATTTCTTCAATGCAAAGGAAACTTCACAACAACTAGGGATGTTCGTCGGTCGGTACAGTACAATATTTAGATATTTCGGTATTCGATTTCGTAAAATACTATATCAATACCCGTACCTAATTAAATTCGGTATGGCTCGATTTTTCTCCTTTCAGTTTCAGTTTATTCGGTTCGGTAATTTCGATTTATTCGGTTTGAATACTAACTAGTGCATAGAGTCATAGACGGTAATATTCTTAATTAAGGTACTCAAAAGTACAAAACTAAAAAAAAAACGTTTGTTGATAAATTTTTTGTCCAAAACCAACATATACCAACCTAGAGAGATTAAACTTAGAGAAATGTCTTGTTACTTGCTTAGAGTTAATTGATGAACTTAGAGAATAAAGGAAAGTAAAATTTTAGATTTCTTATACTTATCTTATAATTAATAAATGCGCATTCTGTAATATAATATATATTTCGGTACAATATTGGTATTTCGGTATTTTATTTTGAAATACCATACTTAATACCAATTTTTTTTAAAACTTAAATCAAATACCATAAATACCAAAATATCGAATACCAAATATCAAAATTTTCGATTTCGATACGGTAATACGGTATTTATCAAATTATGCACAACCCTACCAACAACAATGTCCGTCCAGATTCTGAATTTCCTGATTTTGAATCAGATTCTGTCCCAAATATTAGGCTAGGGAGTTTCTCTGAAGAAAGGACAAGATTGTTTATGAGACAGCAGCGAACCATACCAGCTATAACAAGGACCATCAACTTTATTGGTGACTCATCTGGTGTAAGTGTGCCCTTAAACCTACCATACTTAGCTAAGAATCTCACTCGGAATGGTAAGAAATCTATAATAGGAAATTAGCTTGAAAAGATGGCCAAGATGAAGACAAGAACGGGTAATGGCAAGTCACAAAGGTGGAAAGTCAGTTAAGTGGTGAAATATTTTGTGAATTTTAACTTTAGAAGGCTTGTAATTACTGCTATGACAGTACAATTGTTAATTTGGTGGTGGATGTAATTACTGCTATCACAGTGCATTTATTTTTGTGCTTGGTGGTATGGATTTCTATGAAGTCCATTATGTGAATGTTATGAAAGTTGGTGTTATGGAGTTCGTGATGTACTATGACAGTTGATATTATGAATTTCTGTCAATGTTAGTAAATTCTAAACAACTTGTGGTATGAATTTCCCAGTTCATCAAGTTCCCTTATTTTGATATTCATTATCTTATCCATTGTCTTCTTGTTAATATAGATTGAACACATAACGATATGGTAAAATGTAACTGTTGCTATAGCAAGCATTTATGCTGAGTAACACCTACTAATACAAAGTAAAGAATGCTAATAATCGAAGCCTCATATTCATTCACCATTTTAGGCCAAAAACAGAAGCATCATACTATTACATCTCCAATTGGAGTATCATTCTGAGGGCCTAAATCAATACATGCTAATAAAACATACATCTTCAGATTCTTAAGAAACTAGTTTCATACTTCACTAAATATAAATATCAATTAACTATACAAAGAAAGGGATGAACTGACACAATGATAATCAACTAACAAGAAAGAACAATAATGAAATCTACTTCATTATCCAGGCGACAAAGAATCAACAAACAGTGTCCAAGTACCAATTATCACCATCATCAATTGTACAATTCTTTCTTCCAACTTTTTTACTTTAGTAGCTTCAAATTTGTTCATGACTTCCGTGGCAATTACTTTTTTCCTCAACTTGTCTCTTTCAATCGTAACCACATTCAAAGACGATATTAATTCTCTTATTTCAAGCTGGGAACCGTCCGCGGATATTACATCTTCCCATTCGAAATAACCACATGAATTATTCTTCCAGACAACCATTTAAAAGATTCAATTTTAAAATTAAAATAACTAGATATAGCAGAAAGATTAGATAAGAACATTTATAAAATTTTCTACCGGGATTAGCTGGAATGGTTGATGTGAAATGGCTGGCAATAATACCACATAGACACCTTCTCTGAGACGAAGTACTACTCTGCGATATTAAATCTCACCTGAGAGGACATAGTAGAGTAAACGAGAGGAAAGGGAATTTTGTGCATGAACCCTAGTTTTTCATCGACTGAATAAGGTCTTATTTAATCGTGAAAAAGGAAAATTTGTCCCTCTACTTTAGAAAGTTATCGACGTTTGTCTCTAATTCTACTATCCATCCAAATTTATCCCTACCATTAAGAAAGTAAACATATTCGTCCCTAACCTAACATAATTGCAATGTGACACCGTGTCTATTCTCTTTGACTGCCAACTAGGCAAATTTTCAACCAAGATTAAAAGACCCGTTCCTATTATCTGATCCGACTAGCCAAAACCCTTGATTCTATCGAAAATCAATAACGCAAAAAAAATCAGTTTTTGTACCCAAGAATATTAAGAAACCAAATTAAAAAAGGCCTAAGAAAAATACAAAAGAGAAAGTTAAATAAAGTTTTACCTCCAGAAAAAAATATGTTTTTACATACATTAATTGAGATGGGTTTTGGAGCTTTAACATTTCAATGGCTCAAACGAATCTGATTCAATACATCCAAAGATTTGCCCAGAAAATTTTTGGGCATCAAAACTGTAATTTTTGGAGCCCCAACTGAAGAGGGAACAAAAGAGCCTTCGTCTCAGTCATTGAAAAAGCTCTTGCAGGAACCAAAAACAGAGAATTCAGTTTTCAATGAACACACCATTTTTTTCTCCCTAAAAATCCCGCTATTACCCAAGGATATAACATCCAACAACAAATTCCCACAAAATTCACCTACCATTTTGGATCAAGAATCAATTTCTTCGAATAGACAACAATGGACAAACAAACCACTAAACGTTTTGAATAGGTAAAGGCAGGTTGTGATGCAAAAAGATGTAATCTTTTGGACCAGTATAAGAGCGAAAATATATTGTGGCAGAGACGATCAAATTAAGAAAGCGAAGAATTGCGGGGATAATAATCTTGCTTCTAGGCTAGTCGGGTCAGATAATAGGAAATGTTCTTATTAATTTGGGTTGAAAATTTGCTTAGTTGAGAGTCAAAGAGAGGAACCCGGTGCCACATTGCAACTCTGTATGGATTAGGGATGAATTTGTTTACTTTTTTAACGGTAGGGACAAATTTGAATGGATAGTAGAACTAGGGACAAACATGAATAATTTTCTAAAGTAAAGGGATAAATCTGACATTTTCCTTATTTAATGGATGAAGGAGACTAAATAACGGGTTATAAGAGTGGGGCGGGTTTCTAAAAGAACGGGTCAAAATTTGCCTAGTTGGCAAATTATTATGGGTCCCGGTGTCATATTGGACATTTGTTAGGGTTAGGAACAAAATTATATATTATATTAACGGTAGATATAATTTTAGACGAAACGTAAAAATAAGTATAAACATAACTAGTTTTTAATAATAGAGGGACAATTTTGGTTCTTTTCCCTGTGCATACTCCTTTTTATCAGTTTCATATGTTGTATGTTTATTTAAAAAAATTAAAATGATTAAGAAGATACTACATTAAGTAAATATGTCTAGACAGCGACTATCGTTATTTTTAATTTCATGCCAATATGGACAATATTGATCCATAATTTTAGGCGAAAATGGAACGGCTTAACTCTTTTTTTTTCTTCGTATAACTATCTTACTAACAGTATTGTAGGTTGGTGTTTGATTGGTAGAAATTTCCAACTGGTAATTACCTGTTGGTACTACATTTGCAGGTCTTGTCAAATTGACAAACTACCTAAGGCCATATTAGATCTCCTTATTCTGACTATGTTTTAGTTTACGTGAAATTATTTTTTTTTTGGCCCGTTCTAAAAAGAATGATCTCTTTTTAAATTTGGTAACAATTTAGCTTAAACTTATAATTTACCTTTAATGAGAAGCTCTTACAACCACACAAATACACTGGGTTCCTTTTTGACTTGGTTAGGACCACAAATTTCAAAAGTCTTCATTTTTTCTTAAATTTCGTGTCCAGTCAAACAGATTCACATAAATTAGAACGGAGGGAGTATCTGATTCACAAACCTAATCCTCTACAGCTAGGGAGGATAATTTAGTGGTAAGCACTTTCATATCAAACTACAGTTAAAAAATTGTGTCAGAATTATCTGGTACATGTACTATTAAATATAGAGTATTTGAAAAAAAAAAGAGGTATTGCAAGTTGGTTCGGACACTATCATTATAAAAGAATAAAAATTAGAATCAAATTAAGATAAGAAATTTTGGGCTAATTCTTGAAATGGAGTCAAAAAGTAGAGCTGCTTATCGGGCAGATTAGACGGATATTTATGCTTAACGATTCAACTTATTGGTTATTAATTTTTAAATATGCTAAGCTGCTAGCTAACCAATAAGATATCATGTGGTTCGGTATACCGGGTTAGCAATTATCGACTAAAAATATACATTTCTCTAAATTTTAGCAATTACAATGTTTTATCATTAACTCTTGGAATTTTGCAATAATCAGAAGTATACAGATAAGGGAAGCCACAACAATATATTTTTATTTATAGCGCATCCAAAAGATTCAAAAGTTATTGAAATGCACAATTAAGGTAACTAGTTGAACTCATAAAACTAGTTATGACTGAGATTGGACTGTTCGATCTTCTCCTACGATTTTGTCTTAATTCCAATTGATTGAACACTTCAATCATAAACTAGAATCCCACTCTTTAAAATGCTACAAATTAGTTTATGGTAAAATGCTACAAACTTAATAGAAACTTTATATACATAGTTGTAGAAACATAAATATAATAATTTTCAACGGGTTAACGGTTTATCCAATAAGAAAATTAAATAATTCACGCTCCAACTAATAAACCGTTAATTATAAAATTTCAATCCATTCATCAAATATTTATCTGATTACCTGATACCAATAAACCAATTACAATGCGATTATTGGCTATGATTCGACTTTGAACCAGCCTAGTAAAAAAACTAATCCTCTAGCAAGTAACAAATATTGGCACAATTGTTTTGTTGGAACAAACAGTTTTTAGGCCCAATTTTCTTACGTATGCATACCCATGATTCTTAATTATCAAGATTTTATATTTGATGGGCATGTTTAATTTAATAATAGTACTACACATTTGTTTACCCTAAAAACGAATAATAATTAAATTTATAAGTAATTTTAAGGATACGTAAATGTATTCAATACAAACGGTAAATATTACTAGAATAAACAGATAAATGATGTTATAGATTATCAAAACGCTTGAAAATAAAGGTAGGGGGAGGGGATTATTATGGACTTGAGGCAGCCTCAATGGGGTATTCGTCTTCGATCCCGGGCTTATAATAATGAAACACCGATCAACAAATGTAAGAGCTTTGAATGACAGAAAAAGTAATAGTATATTGGCTTGGTATGCGTATTACAATATGCTCAATGAATAATCAGACCCCCTTTTATATAGTAGGGGAATTCTACTATAGGTACAATTTCATAAAAGGTAAAAAAAAGTTCCGAACTAATCATCGGATTTCCGCGTGTACGTACCGAGATCCACACCGCGATACCCGGCTGGTCACGGATATCACGGACTCTTGTTAATCATGTTCGGTCGCCCGATAATGCTCTTTGAAGTCTTTTAAGAGTTGGATCAATAGCGGGGTCACGATCCTGATATTATCGAAGGCGGTCGTCATGCTCCCAGAACCTGTCTCACTGAGTCCCTTACCTCGATTCCGGCTCCTTGTCATCACGTCCCTTACTCAATTTATTTTATCACAAATCGGGCCGTCTCCGAGTTGGGTGAATTAGAGGTGCCGAGGAAATATCCATCCTCGGAGGACGGTGTGCCGAACTTTAACTCGAGGTTGATCAACCGGTTCTCCGCTCTGAGCACGGATCCTGGCCGGAAGCAATCAGTAGTTATAACCATCCCGGAGGATGCCCGGGTTCTTTTCTCCCCCATCGGGATAGCTTGCTAGCTCCGGTGCCTGGTAACGGAGAAGACCATGTAAAAATGAACGAGGTGGATGCGCCATGCTTGTTCAACGAAGCGCAACAGGCGCTGAATCGGGTAAAGTGTTATCACACTCTTTTATCTTTGAATTCAGTTTTTGATGACTCTAATGCCTTTGCTTTTTCACATTCTGCAGGCCTCGGTGCTCCACCATGAAACCTTTCTCCGGTATCGGGATGATCTTAGCCAACTCGAGGCCGAGATCAAAGAGCATGCTGAGAAGAGGGACATGTATAAGTTTCTCAGCGAGCAGCGTGAAGGAGAAATCAGGAATCTCCGGGTTAAGGTAGACGTGGATCAGAAAGAACATGATGTCCTGGTGGAGCAGGTAAAGATCTTTGAAGTTAGTGACGACAAGTTATGCATGGCGACTAACGGTCAAAACCCGCAGGTCCAACAGAAGCTTGATCGGATCGACCAACTTCGAGCCGAGATAGACGAGGTCAAGGCCATGGCCGAAGAGTGGAAGGGAAAAATGGACCGATTGGCTTCGAAAAAGGAGACTATCCGAGAGTAGCTGTCCTCGGCTGAGGTCCAACTTTGAGCAACGAGGGAGAAAGCTGATGCCCAGTCCCGAAACTCGAAGACCTCTAGTCTCAATTGGGCTCGTCCGTTGCTGGCGAGATACCCTTGGCAAGGAGCTTAAAATGGCCAAGTCAATGGCGGAAATAACCAGGTCTGATGCTGATGAGATGGTGGCTAGTACAGAGCTGACGCTGAGGCAGCCTAGAACCGCCTAAAGTCACTGTCGAATACGTGAAGTGGCAGTCCCGAAGAGAGGCTTTCGAGGAAGTTCATGCCCGGGGTTTCAACCTTTTGGCCGAGATCGAATATGCTAAGAGGCTCGAGGCCAATAAGTTGGCAGATCCCGAAGACGAGGAAGGCTCTAAGGATTCCGGCAAATCTGAGGACAGAGAAGATCCCGATGGTCCCGACGACGAGGTCGACTCCGACGAAGATCGGGCTTATGTTCCTTGTAGATTTTCTTTGTTTTTGTATGTTGTATATGTTTTTAGGCCGTTTGGCCTTTGTAAAGATCTTTATATATAGACAAGGCTTTTCGTTTTTCCCTTTGGAAATTTTCAAGTTTGTTTCTTTTTGCTTTTTCTTTACGATTCCAAAGATTTCAAATGCCTTAGCACGTAGTAATAAGGTCTTGTTTGAAGGTTCAAACAAGACTTGTTCTCAATATAATTTTTCTTAAAACTCGTGGGGGCTTGGTATGACCGGAAGCTTTCCCCAAAGTGCTCACTTAGAAGTTTTTAAATTATAATTTTGCCGAGGTATCCTTTGAACCGATTTGGAATTTTTGAAGGCCTTATGTTTTGGTTATGGGTTTCGGACATCTCTGAGCCATTTCTAGGATGGTCGTAGTCTTTTAAGTTTGGGTATTGCCTAATAGGCTTATTACCCCGAGTTTCGATACCTGAGCCGTACAGGCTTGCCCATAACGACAGTCCCTGAGTGGGGGTGTCTGTAGCCTTTAAGGTTCGGGCACTGCCTAATAGGTTTTTGTGTCCCCGGGCTTCGACAGTCCGAGCCGTCCGAGTTTGCCTTTGACGACAGTCCTCGAGTGGGGGTGATCTCTTGGATCTGGATAGAGGTGGCGCTTCGGCTCGATGTCCTTAAGGAACAAAATGTAGTAATTTTTAGGAGACAAAATATGTATCTGCAAGGTAGAAACTTTCATTTATTTCTGTGTGCAACATACAAGATTGTAAATGTGTACAAGCTTCGTTTTATGGTCTAAGTGGTCTATGTGGGCACGATTCATTTGACCATTTGGCCCTTACAATAAATCCTATCAACTGAGCCCAGATTGCTTGAGCACAAAGTTTCTTTCCTTGCTAATATTATTATTCGAGGGTGATGGCCCCCAGTATTCGAGCACAATCGTAGAGAGGGCTTGGATACTGTTGATATGAACTTCGACTCCGGTTCATAGCCGGTCTTCAATTCTAAGTTAGCAGGATCTAGTTTTGCCTCGTTAAAAACCTTGTATGGAAACCCATTTGGGACAAAACCGGTTCAAGGGGAAAAATAGTGCAACGCGTGATTTCAAGCCTAATAACCGCATCATTCATTGGTCGTTGCCTGCAAGTGTTAGTTCAATTTGTAATATATGTAAAGAAAAGAATGAAAGGGGTCGTACCTTAGTAGTAGAACCGTTTTAAATGGGTCACGTTCTTGTTGTTCAGTAGTCGCTCATCGTTCCCTGCTTCGAGCTTGTATGATCCTTTTCCAGTGAACTCGATAATTCGATATGGACCTTCCTAATTCGTCCCAGCTTACTTTCATTCGGGATCCGGGTGTTTAGTGTCACTTTTCTTAATACCAAGTCCCGATATTGAAGTGTCAGAGGTTGGCTCTCCGGTTGTAATACCTTTCGATCCGTTGTTTTTGGGAGGCCAACTGGACAAGGGGGGCCTCATGCCGCTCGTCCAACAGTTCCAGGATCGTGCTCATGGACTAATTGTTTTACTCTTCGGTCGCATATCGGAACATAAGAGTCAGTTCTCCTACTTTGACTGGTATTAGCACTTCGGAACCGTAGACCAACGAGAAGGGGGTGGCCCAGTGCTAGATTTTGAGGTTGTATGATATGCCCACAGGACTTCGGTCAAAATTTCTTTCTATTTTCCTTTGGCTTCGGTCAACCTCTTCTTAAGATTTTGGAGTATGGTGTTGTTCATAGATTCTGTCTTCCCATTCTCACTAGGGTGATAGGGTGTCGATAAAATCCTTTTGATCTTATGATCCTCGAAAAATTTACTCACTTTACTGTCGATGAACTGCTTCCCATTGTTGCACACGATCTCGGCCGGCATTCTGAACCGACATATTATGTGGTCCCAAATAAAATAATTAACTTATTTCTCCTTGAATTACTCAAATGCTTGGGATTTCACCCATTTAGGAAAATAATCGCTCATAAACAATATAAATTGAGCCTTACCGGGTGCCCATGGCAGGGGACCGATGATGTCCATTCCCCATTTCATGAATGTCCAGGTGACTTGACCGAATGCAGTACCTCCCCGGGCTGATGAATCATAGGTGCATGCTTCTGACATCCGTCGCATTTAGGCACAAACTCATTTGCGTATTTATCCATGTCGCTCCAGTAGTAGACAATTATGATTATCTTGCGAACCAACGATTCAGCACCTGAATGGTTCTCGCAGGTGCCTTCGTGGACTTCCTTCAAAACATATTGGGTATATCCTGGTCCCATACATATGGCGAGTGGGCCATCGAACGTTCTCCTGAATAAGGTGTTGACATCGGATAAGATGAACCTGGCCGCCTTTGTGCGTAGAGCTCTTGATTCTTTAGGATCTGAGGGCGGTTTTCCGGTCTTCAGGTAATATATATACTTAATTCTCCAATCCCAGGTTAAGATTATTGAGTTTATCTTGGTGTGGCCTTCTTCCACTACCAATTTCATGAGTTGTACGACCGTTCCTGAGTTTAATTCATCGTCGTCAATCGACGATACTAAGTTAGCAAGAGCATCGGCTTCGATGTTTTGATCCCGAGGTACATGTTGCAAAGTCCATTCCTTGAACCAATGTAACGTCACCTGTAGTTTGTCCAGGTACCTTCACATTCGTTCTTCTTTGACTTCGAACGTTCCATTTACTTGATTCACCACAAGGAGCGAATCGCACTTAGCTTCGATCACCTCGGCCCCCAGGCTTTTAGCCAGTTCAAGACCTGCAATCATGGCCTCATACTCGGCCTTGTTGTTTGTCAATTTTACATTTCTAATAGATTTCTCAACTACATTGCCCGTTGGTGGCTTCAACACGTTACCAAGTCTGGACCCCTTTGCGTTCGAGGCACCGTTTGTAAGGAGGGTCCAAATTTCGGAGGAGGTCCCCAAGTTCAACATCAACTCCTTCTCGACCTCGGGTATAAGGGCCGGCATGAAGTCGGCCACGAAGTCGGCCAAAATTTGAGACTTGATAGTAATTCGTGGTCGATATTCGGTATCGTACCCGCTGATTTCCACGCCGCATTTGGCCAATCGTCCAAAGATCTCGGGATTATGCATTATGTTCCTCAATAGGTAAGTAGTCACGACACATATAAGATGACATTGAAAATACGATTTTAACTTCCTGGAGGCGCTTAGCAAAGCGAGCGCCAATTTTTCCAGGTAAGGATACCTAGTTTCGGCCTCGCCTAGAGTCCTGCTAACATAGTAGATAGGAAATTGCATAACTTCCTCTTCCCGGACTAGGACTCCCCTTACCGCTATCTCGGATTGCTAAGTACAGGTACAACTGTTGATCTTCCCTTGGAGTATGAAGCAAAAACGGGCTCGAAAGGTACCGCTTGAGGTCTTCCAAGGCTTGTTGACACTCCGTGGTCCATGAGAAATTCTTCTTCTTCTTCAATAACGAGAATAACCGACGACTCTTGTCGGAGGACCTTGAAATGAATCAGCCTAACGAGGCTATGCGCCCGGTTAACCTTTGAACGGCCTTGACATTTTCCACCACAGTAATGTCCTCTATGGCCTTGATTTTATTGGTACTGATCTCGATTCCCCGGTTAGAGACCATAAATTCGAGAAATTTTTGGACCCGACTCCGAATGCACATTTCTCCGGGTTCAGCTTCATATTGTATTTCACCAATATGGTGAAGGTTTACTGCAAATGTTTCAAATGGTCCTCTGCTCGCAGGGACTTAACTAGAATATCGTCAATGTAAACCTCCATTGATTTTTCTATTTGCTCTTCGAACATCCGATTTACTAGGAGTTGGTAAGTGGAACTAGCATTTGTTTAGTCTGAATGACATTACGTTATAACAATATGTCCGTAATTAGTGACGAAGGATGGTTTTTCTTGGTCGCCCGGGCCCATCCGAATTTGGTTGTACCCGGAATAGGCATCGAGAAAACTGAGGATCTCGTGGCCGGCCATGGCATCGATCATGCGATCTATGTTAGGCAAAGGGAAAGAGTCCTTGGTGAATGTTTTATTCAAGTCTTTGTAGTCTACACACATTCTTAATTTATTTCCCTTTTTAGGGACTAGCACTACGTTTGCTATCCACTCCGGGTACTTAACCTCCTAAATGGATCCTATTTTAAGGAGTTTCGATACCTCATCTTTGATGAATGCATTCTTGTCCTTAGACTGAGGCCTCCTTATTTGTTTGACCGGGTTCGGATCCAAGCTCAACTTGTGAATAGTTATTTCCGGCGAGATCCCTGTAATGTCAAAGTGGGACCAAGCGAAACAATCTATGTAAGTTAAAAGGAACTTAATGAGTTTTTTCTTGAGCTCTGGCCTTAACCCCGTGCCCAGGTATACCTTGAGATCGAGCAGGTGCTCGATCAATATGACTTGCTCCAATTCCTCGACTGTTGATTTGGTGGCATCGGAATCATCAGGGTCTATGAAAGACTTGGGAACTCCATAGTCGTCATCCTCACTCGTCCCCTATCTTTCTGGTTCGGTTGCCGGTGTCGTTGGTTGCTATTTGGCCTCTTCCTTGGTGACCGAACTCGGATCCTTTGGTGTTGAAAGTGTGGATATCGGGACCACCTCGTCGACCATGAAAATATCCTTTGCAGCCTGTTGTTCTCCGTAAATTGTTTAATCCCTTTTGGCGTTAGGAATTTCAACACTTGGTGCAATGTCGAGGGCATTTCCCTCATGTTGTGAATCTACAGTCTCCTGAACATATCATTATATAGATAATCTCCTTTGATCACGTAGAACTTTAGTTCCTGGATGGTTACAGTGGTGTTCACTGGTAGTGTTATCTCCCCTTTAGTGGACTCACATGCCATGTTGAATCCGTTTAGAACTCGGACTGCAGGCACAATTTCGCCATGTAGACCTAACTGCTCTATGACTCTTAATCTGATGATATTGGCCAAACTACCTGGATCAATTAACACACGTTTAACTCGAGATTTATTTATGAGTACAGATATTACCAGTGCATCATTGTGTGGTTGCACGATGCCTTTAGCGTCCTCGTCATTGAAAGATAAGGTTCCTTCTGGCACGTAATCTTGAGTCCGGTTTTCCCTTGTGATGGATACTTTGGTGCGCTTTAACATTTGCCCATGGGGGACGTCGACCCTATCGATGATCATGATAATGACGTGCTGAGGTTCCTCTTGCTCGATCTGCTTATTAGAGTCCCTATTCCTGAAATGGTTTTTCGCTCGATCCTCAGGAACTCTCGGAGATGTCCGTTGTTGAATAACCGGGCTACTTCTTCTCTCAGTTGTCGAAAATCTTCTGTTTTGTGGCCGTGAGTGCCATGGTATTTGCACATTAGGTTGGGGTACCTTTGGGCTGGATCATACTATAAAGGTTGAGTCCACTTGGTGTCTTTGATGCATCCGATGGCAGCAACATCGACGTTGAAGTTGTACTTTGATAACTTCGGCGCTTCCTTAGGCCCTATGGCCCTGTCGAAACCGCTTCTGCTCATGATTCCCTTGTTATTTTGACCTCGATCGCTTGTCTTTTCACTTCTCACAGGGTTTTGCCCAGACCGACTACCTCTCGATCTCCATTGTATGGTTGATACCGGTCCCTATTTGATCGTGGTTCATGATCAATGTCTCTTTTGGATCTGTCAATAGCTCTGACGGGATAAACGGACCCGGAATGGGCCCCAAGTTTATCATCTTCAACCCTAATTTTTGATTGATATCAATTATGTATGTCGACTCAAGTTACAGCCGGATATTCTATTAGATTTTACTTCAACTGTTGCGAAACCAATGAGCTTTGAGCGTTGAGTCCTTGGGTGAAGGCTTGAATGGCCCAATCATCCGCGACCAGAGGGAGTTCCATTCGTTCCATTTGAAACCGGGACACAAATTCCCTAAGCAACTCATTATCTCTCTATTTCACTTTGAAAAGGTCCAACTTCCTGGTCTCGAACTTGGTGGCCGCGGTGTGTGCTTTCACGAAGGAGTTTACAAGCATAGCAAACGACTCAATAGAATTAGGGGGTAAGTTGTGATACCATATCATAACTCCCTTAGACAAAGTTTCCCTGAACTTTTTCAGCAGGACGATCTCGATCTCATCATCCTCTAAGTCATTCCCTTTGATGGCGCATGTGTAGGAGGTTACATGCTTATTTGAGTCAGTTGTTTCGTTGTACTTAGGAATTTCGAGCATGCGAAACTTCTTTGGGATTGGCCTCAGAGCTGTGCTCGGAGGGAAAGGTTTCTGAACAAACTTCTTGGAATCTAGGCACTTCAATATCGGTGGTGCTACTGGGATTTGGTCGACCCTAGAATTGTAGGTTTCCGCCTATTTGTCATTGGCTTCGATTTTCTTTTCTCCTGATTCTACCCGTTTTGTCAGTTCCTTGAGAATTTTTATGATCTCAGGGTTAGTCCCCGGTTCAGCTTCACTCGGTTTCTCCATGATTGGTTCATCATGCGAGTGATTTCTCGAGACGTCTCGGGCTCAACTCTGCTGGGGGTGCGATTTTGGTTCTGCAGCTGGGCTATCACTGCTTGTTGGGCCTGTAGCATTTCGAAGATCAATTGCAAGTTGATCCCATCTCCTTCACCGTCGTGTGTATTTTGAGCCGCCGATCAGACTCCCCCGCGGACATTGTTCTCAGAATTGGTAGGCAAATCACATTGATGGCCACATGTGAGTTAGCGTCGACCGGGTCCGCGACCAGAACTCCACTGGGATCGACAGGTGGCTCCTCGTTACTAGGTACCAAACTGTTGTTCTCGCCGTGGTGATTGGACTCAGCATCCATGTTTAGAGGTGCTGATTGGGAGCTCGACATTTTGAACTTTGACCTAAAATTAAAGATACTTCAAAGAACAAGTGTAAAATAAGGTGCTTTATGGAAATTTGTATAAATTGCCACTATCCTTAGCCCTACGGTGGGCGCCAAACTGTTTATCCTCAAAAACGGATAACAATTAAATTTGTAAATGATTTTAAGAATACATGAATTTATACAAACGATAAAGATTGCTAGAATAAACAGATAAAAGATATTATAGATTATCAAACCGCTTGAAAATAAAGGAGGGGGGATGATTCTGGACTCGAGGGAACCTCAATGAGGTATCCGTCTTTGATCTCGGGCTTATATAATGAAACACTAATCAACAAACGTAAGAGCTTTGAATGACAGAAAAAGTAATACTATATTTCCTTGGGATGCGTGTTACAATGTGCTCAATGAATAATCAGACCTCCCTAAATATAGTAAGGGAGTCCTACTCTTGGTACAATTTCATAAAAGGTAAAAAATCTTTCGTTCATCGGATTTCCGTCGGTACGTGTCGAGATCCACGCTACGATACCCGGCCGGTCCCTGATATCACGACCTCCTGTTAGTCATGTTTGGTCGCCCGATAATGCTCTCTGAAGTCTTTTAAGAGTTTGACCGATACTGGGGTCACGGTCCCGATATTCTTGAGGGCGGGCATCGTGTTCCCGAAACCTGTCTCGATGAGTCCCTTACCTCGATTTTGGATCCTTGTATCACGTCCCTTACTCGATGTATTTTATCAGAAACTGGGCCGTCTCATAGATCCGGTTTCACCCGTATACCCTGTTATATGTCAATTTCCACACAACTTCTAAAAGTACTAAAGATATTGCGGGTGATATTGAAAACATGTAAAGTATGTATCTCTCATAACTTCTTTTTCCTTCCCTTTAATGCATGCATAATTGAGTAGCTACAGTACACGGTTCAATAAAAGACCGAACAAGTTGCTGAGTAGTCTCAATAATTGTTTAAATTGTACTACACTTAATTACCTCATTTTGCCTGTTTGTTACCGCTGACAATTAATAGGGTAGGTAGTCAGAATTGCTAGAATATCTCCACTATCAATTGGTAGATTGAAATTTCGAATCATACGAAGAAAAAATGGAAACACTACTGATTATCCTTTCTCTTAGGGTGGTTTTGTTGTGTTTAATTTTCTCTTAAATAGTCGCAGCCTGTTGTAGATCTATGTAAGGCTTTTCTTTAGCTATTGAGTGGTACCTCACCCGATCACTCGGGCAAAATTTTATAAATGTACAGATATTTCACACTGAAACGAACTTATCCTAAGGAGTGACACCCACAATCACAAATTGGTGGTAGGTGCCACGGTCAAGTTCCTGCCTTTCTATAGTCTGCACTCTAGATCGATAATAAGTTCCCTCACTAGCTAGTCAGTGTTGCTTTCCTCCCCTTTATCCATTTTCTTCTCCTTTTCTTAATTTGTTTTTGTTTTTCCATCTTTGTATTTCCTCCCTTTGTACAACTCTATTTTATTATTATTATTTAAACTTTAAAACTATATTTGCATATGTTTTCTTCTTGTAGATCTCAAAATTTTATTTGAATATGATTTTAATGTTATTTTTTTCTTTAATCTCAAATAAAAGACATTTTAGTTTGGTATTACATATTTATTTATGCACCAAAAATCGTATGAAGCCAACTAAGTTAATTCAAAATGGATCGACACGAACCGACCAAATTAATTCAAAATAGACCGAATTGACCAATGTACACTCTAATTCAATCTCTTTAATTTAGTGAATATTTTGTATTAAAAAATAATGGCACCCGTAACCATCAAATTCTGGATCCGCCTCTGGTCATGAGATGCTTGTGTTCCTTAATTTAGCCATTTAATTTATGTTGTATCTGAGAAATGTTCTCTACACATCATATATGAGAAGATCTATCACTTGTTGCAAGGAAAATTTTCTGTTGTATTGCCTTTTTTCTATTTTAAAACTCCAGAACCTTTCTCAAAAATACGAAATTATACAAGTAAAAATATACACATAGCAAGAATACAATCCTAATCTGAGACAAACTAAATTTTCTAAAGAAAACTGATAAGGTGTGGTTAGAGGAAATCAATTATAAAAAATTTATTAACACTTGTGTCTCAAAAATCTAGAAAAATAGATTTCAAATAAAACTATATATCATAACTTTTTTTTAAAAATTTAGGTCTCTCACATTAAATGTTAATTGGCTTTAGGCCACATATGTGCTTGAGCCTCCCTTGCACTAAGTCAGATAGGCTCGACTTTTGTTTGGCCTTTAAAACCAAACACTTAAGTTGACCCATTTCTTTATTTATTTTGTAAATAGATAGTTTTCTATAGATAGCCATTCTTTGTATTGTATTGGAGTTAGCAGATTTAATAGCTTAGTCTCAATATATTGTATTAGTTTTGTAAACATTGTGGACCGGGTCTGGTGAAGTATAAATAGTCTGAGGCCCAATTGTATTGAGTTGGCCGACCATTTTCTCTCATTTCACTGCCTCGTTTCTATCTTTTCTCTCTGATGAGAAGCATCTAGAATTCCTAATCTCCATTGACAAATTCTTTGATTGAGCTAATGTCTTCTGTGTTATCATGGTATCAGAGCAGGTTTCGGTCAGTCCTTGTTCTCCTCTATCAAGAGACGTTACCCTCACCTGATTTCGTCAAGTTTTCACTGCCGTAAGAGTTTCCTGGTTTCCACTGATTTCTCGACAGAAAGCTAATTTTTTTGTTCGATTTTTCATTACTGAAATCGGAGAAGCTATATTAGGGTGAAGTTTCCTTTTTGATTGAATTTTGGTTACTCAGAGGATTCAGTCAGTTGATTTCGACGGATTAGGGTTTTTGCATTCATCAGAGTTTTGCTCGTCTTATAAGCTTTACTTCTTCAGGTTGCGAAGCAGGCTGTATTATCTTCTCTTATTTGATTTCTTGTCTGTAGTGTTTTATGTTCTCATTCATGACCTGCTGCCGTGAGTATCCTAACTACTATCATGACTGGTTCTTGTACATCTTCTGAATATACTCCTTTGCCATCTCTTGACAATGTCTACAACATCCTCATGCAAGATAAAAAACAAAGACAAGTCAATCCCGCTACACAATCTACTTCTGAATCATTATCTTTCAATGACAATTCTCCCAATAACAAACCTCTGCAGTCACAAATTAATGTTCAGGGATATCAGAGACAATTTAATCAGAGAGTTAATTTTGACCAATCTAGATCTAACCTCTTTTGCAAGTATTGTAAGAAATCAGGACATTTCATTGATAAGTGTTTCAAGCTTCATAGGTTCTCTCCCAATTTCAAGTTCACTAAAGGCAAGAAAGCAGCTGCAAGTGGGTTATGGACTCTGATTTCTCTACTCCTGAGTTTTCTTCTCCAAACCAAGCCCATGTTCCTGCGGCTGGTTCTAGTGAACATGGTACTGCGGTGCCTGGGTTGACAAAACAGCTGTATTCTCAACTGATTTCACTGCTACAACAATCTCATATCTCTGATTCTGGATCTCAACTCAACATTATGAGCTCGGCCAATTTTGCTGGTACTTTACTGCCAAAGAAAGTAGTATATAGTTTTAATTCTACTCTACTAAGTCAATTTGATTTATTAACTTGGATAGCTGACTCTAGTGCATCAGATCACATGACCTCTAATAAAGATTACCTTATTAATAGCACACCTTTACCTATTCCTTTCCTAGTTTTCCTGCCAAATAGGTACAAAGTTAAAGTCACTTGTACAGGTTCCTTTTGCTTAACTGATTCCATTATTCTTAAAAATGTTCTTTATCTACCTTATTTTAAACACAATCTTATTTCTGTACATAAACTCACATTTCAGTTTGATTGTATAGTTCAGTTTACCAGACTTTCATGTCTCATACAGGGCCCTTCTCTGAAGAACCATCTGGATCTTGGTAAACTGGACCGTGGGTTATACAATTTTGTGTGGGAAAAGCCTTCTCATCCCCAAGCTACTTTGTCAGATTCTTGCAGCAACTTGTCATCTGTTTGTAATCCTGTTTCTATTTCTTCTATTGTAAATATTGTTTCTTCCACCTGTAATAAAGCTGTTATGAATAAAATGGACATTGTTTGGTATTTTAGACTTGCTCATGTTCCTTTTATGAGAATGAAAAGTATTTCTGAAGTATCTTCTGATATTTCTTCCAAACAACCTTTTTCATGTCAAGTTTGTCCAATGGCTAGGCAAAGTAGATTGCCTTTCCCTGATGGTTCAATTCATAGCTCTAGGACTTTGCAACTTATCCATGTTGACACTTGGGGACCATATCACACACCTACTTACTCATGTTTTAAATACTTCCTTACTATTGTTGATGATTTCACTAGAAGCATTTGGACTCACTTAATGTGCTCCAAGAGTAATTATTTCCCTCTTTTTAAGGCTTTTGTTGCACTGGTAAATACACAATTTCATGTGAATATTCAGTGATAAGGTCTGACAATGCTTTAGAGTTAGGAGCTAGTAATGCTGTTATTTCCTTCTTTTCTGAACAAGTATAATTCATCAAACAAGCTATCCTCACACACACCAACAAAATGGTGTGGTAGAGAGGAAGCATATAACTCTTCTTGAAGCTTTTAGAGCCTTGCTTTTTCATTCTCAAGTTCGAATTAGATTCTGGGGAGACTGTCTCCTCGCAGCCACTTATATCATAAATAGACTTCCCTCTAGCTTGTTCAAAATAAGCCTCCTTATGAGTTGCTATTTGGCAAAAATCCCAATTATTCTCACTTAAGAACTTTTGGTTGTCTTTGTTTGTGTCACAACTCAAATTCCCAACCCTTGGGTTGGTGATGGCACCTAACACCATACTTGCTAGCCAAGCCAATGTTAGAGGGATTCAACATTTAAAACATTAAAGTATAATACGAAATCTGATATTATTCAATAAATTAATCCAGAATAATATATGAAATCCTATTCCCCGTTTTCACTTTCTTTTGGAATCGTCTTCTTTTAAATAAGATCTTCTCCCTTGTTCTTCCCTTTTCCTATGATGAAGACCTGCTAAGTGATTTTCGAAAGCTCCCAATAGGCCACATAGTAGCTTAAGCCTATATTATAATAAAGTAAGTAGGAAGGAGCGAAAGCTACTCGAACAGACGGGAGAGGCGACCAAAGGAAGCTGGTTCACCTTCTCTCCTCCGTTACAACATAGGTCGTTCCAATCCCGGATGAAAATATTCCTAAACTGAAGTCAAGGAGGAAAGTTCCATCGTGTCCTTCAAAGATCGATCTGATAGTTGCGTATATAAGGTTTTACCTAACTAGCCCTAAAGGTAACTTAAAATCCTCAAGCTCTTCTAGATACGTTTTCTCGGGATTTTTGCTTTCATTAGAGTGGTATCAGTAATGAACGAAACTTGAGCTAATACTAATATCTAACTACCCAGGGTCTGGAGTCACAATTCACGAACTACTAAAGAATACTATAAGTATTTGGCTGAAAGAAATATATATCTGTTTTGAATGAAATAAAATAGCAATCTAAATAATGTAGAGAAGACTCCAGGAATCTGCGGATGCCAATAAATCTACCTCACATCTCCGTACGAATGCCCCGCTACTACTTGATAACTCAACTCTGGACGGAACCTGGATCTGCACAAGAAGTGCAGAGTGCAGTATCACTACAACCGACCCCATGTACTGGCAAGTGCCGAGCCTAACCTCGACGAAGTAGTGACGAGGCTACGACAGGGAATTTATAACATAACCTGGATACAATGTATACTAAAGCAAGGGGAATAATAAACTAATTAAATGGTAACTTGCAACAATTAATAAAAAAACTTGGTTAACTTTTCCAGGTCTTAGCTATAACCAATCCTCACGAAAATTTCCAAGTTTCAATTTAAAATAACGGTAAAAGCAGAGTACGGGAACAATAGAATAAAACAGTAAGTTTTCCAGTCTTTATCATATAATCAGTTAAATATGAATGTCCTCACTTATTGCTCCTGTTGCGGCGCGCAACCCGCTTCCACCTGTCCACCCTTATTGCTCCTCCCTATATATATCACCCTTATTTCTCCTGTTGCGGCGTGCAACCCGATCCCACCTATCCTCCCTTATTACTCCTTTTTGCAGCATGCAACCAGCTCCCACCAGACAATCACATCTCTTTATTTAAAAAAAAAAAAGATTTCACAATTTAGGTCAAAGCGTTTCACAATATTTATGTCTCAATAATTGTAAGCAGAAAGCTGTACTATTCAGAAATTTCACCAATTAACACTACACAGCGAAACTAACCGAAATGTATCATGAAATACTAACCACCAGCTCACCCATTAATGTACCACAATGAAGTTAAGGAACAATTGATACTCCCAAAGAAGTGAAACAATATCTAACAAACAAGTAAGCAAAACAAGCAGACATGGGGGCATCGAAATCATGAAACAACTAAGCCAGGAATCAAATAAATTGGAAAACGGGGAAGAGAACATGCTAAACAGATAATTTGGTGGTGCGTAGATACTCGTCACCAAACCTATACACCACACACATGAAATTTCACATAGCATTTAAGTTGGGGATTCCTATTCCCTCAAGTCAAGGTTAAACCAAACACTTACCTCAATTTCGCAGGCAACTCACTACTCGATCACAGCTTTTCCTTTAGAATTTGCCTCTATCCCGCTGGAATCCGCTCGAATCTAATCATAATTTGTTCAATATCATTAATTATTGCTAAAGAAATTAACTTTAATGAAAAATCATGGTTTTCCTACCAAAAGACAAAAATTGACCCCGGGTCCGCTTGGTCTAAACTCGAGGTTTGGACCAAAACCCATTTACCTATTCTCCCCCGAGCCCAGATATACAATTGGTTTCAGAATCCGACCTCGATTCGAGGTCTAAATTCTCAAATTTCGAAATTCCTAAGTTCTACCCAAAAATCCCAATTTTTACCATGAAAACTCTAGATTCTAGGTTGAAATCTTGTTAAAAGTAGTAAGAGATTGAAAGGAATTAGTTAGAAATCACTTACCTATGATTTGGAGAAGTTTGAGTCTTTGGAAAATCGCATATGGAGGTTTAGGGTTTGATAGAATTGAAAAATGGGTAAAAATCCAGTCTAAAATCCACTTAGCAGCTGCAGTTATTGCAATTGCGATCATAACGAACCCTTCAAAATTCCTGCTACCTTCGCATTTGTGACCTAAATTTTCCATTTGCAACCTAAATGTCCCATTTACGACTTCTGGCCTTGCTGGGCAGTCTTCACATTTGCGAGGATGGCCTTCCCAGGAGTGGTTCACATTTGTGATCAAAATCCTCTTATTTACTATGCCTGCCAACTTCGCAATTGCGAAGCCTGATAATCAGAGGCGTGGTGACAGACACCAGATGCACCAGCTGAGTTTTCTAAGTCTAAACACTCCGTAGCCTATCCGAAACTCACCCGAGCTCTCGGGGCTCCAAGCCACATATGCACGCAATTCTAAAAATATCATACGTACTTGACCGTGCAATCAAATCACAAAAATAACATTTAAAAATACGAATTCAACCTCAAAACTCATGATTTTCTCAAGAACACTTTAATTTCACTATTTTTTCAACCGGATGTCCGAATCAATTCCGATACTCACCAAATTTCACAGATAGGACTTAAATATCATAACAAACCTGTATCGGGCTCCGGAACCAAAATTCGTGCACGATACCAACGATTTCAAATATTAATTCATTTTTTTATTTCCTTAAAAATTCAGCGTTACAATTTTCTTCAAAAATTGATTTCTAAAGCTAGGGACCTCGGAATTCAATTTCGGGCATACGCCCAAGTCCCATATTTTATTGCGGACCTCTAGAGATCATAAAAACATAGATCCGGGTCAATTTACTCAAAATTTTGAACCGGGTCAACTAAAACCAAATTTTGAACTCCAAAATTATTATTTCTCATATTTTCACATAAAAGCTTTTCGGTTTCACGCTCGTACTGCGACGCAAATCAAGGTAATTAAAATTAGTCTTTTCAAGGCTAATGAGCCCATAATAGTGTCTTAATTCATAAGATGACACTTTGGGTCATCACAATCTCCACCTCTAAAACAAATATTCGTCCTCGAACGGACATAGAAAATTACCTGAACTGGAAAACAAGTGGGGATATCTACTCTGCATGACTCAACAGGCTGACCTTTTCACTGCACGAGAACTGAAGAATAATTCTTTGATGTCAATTGACGAACCTGCATGTCTAAAATGGCTACCGGCTCCTCCTCGTAAGTCAAATCTTTGTCCAATTGGACATAACTGAAATCTAACATGTGGGACGGGTCACCATGATATTTCCGGAGCATAGATACATGAAATACCGGATGAACTGAGGATAACCCTGGAGGCAACGCAAGTCTATAAGCTACCTCCCCCACTCTATCAAGAATCTCAAATGGCCCGATACATCTAGGGCTCAACTTGTCCTTCTTCCCAAATATCATAACACCCTTCATGGGCGATACCCGAAGTAATACCCTTTATCCAACCATGAATGCCACATCACGAACCTTAAAGTCGACATAACTCTTTTGCCTAGACTGAGCTGCACGAAGTTGATCCTGTATAACCTTGACCTTATCTAAGGCCTCTTAAACTAAGTCTGTACCCAGTAATCGAGCCTCTTCCGGCTCAGACTATCCAACTGGAGATCTACATCGTCTACCATATAATGCCTTATAGGGAGCCATCTGAATGCTCGATTGATCCCAAGAACCTCCAAAATCAATAACACAGGCACGAATCATATACTTCAAGATCTGAATAGTACGCTCGGGTTGCCCGTCCGTATGAGGATAGAATGTTGTGCTCAACTCAACCCGTGTACCCAACTCACGCTGAACTACCCTCCAAAAGTGCGAGGTAAACTGCTTACCCCGATCAGAAATGATAGAGACGGGCACACCGTGAAGGCGAACAATCTCCCGAATATATATCTCTGCCAACCGCTCTGAAGTATAAGTACTTGCTACTCGAATGAAATGTGCAGATTTAGTCAGACTATCCACAACAACCCAAACGACGTCGAACTTCATCTGAGTTCGTGGGAGTCCAACAACGAAGTCCATAGTGATACGCTCCCACTTCCACTCAGGAATTTCTATCTGCTGAAGCAAACCACCGGGTCTCTGATGCTCATACTTTACTTGTTGAAAATGCAAGCAACGAGCCACATAAGCAACAATATCCTTATTTATTCTCCGCCACCAATAATGTTGCCGCAGGTCTTGGTACATCTTGGCAGCACCCAGGTGAATAGAATACTTAGAATTGTGAGCGTCTTCAAGGATCAACTCACGAAGCCCCTCAACATTAGGCACACCTATACGACCCTGCATCCTCAAAACACCGTCATCTCCAGCTGTAACCTACTTGGCACCACCGTGTCGAACTGTGTCCCTAAGAACCATCAAATGCGGGTCATCATCCTGCCGATCTCTGATACACTCAAATAAAGAGGACCCAGCGACCGTACAAGCTAGAACACGGTTGGGAGAAATATCCAACCTCACGAACTGATCAGCCAAAGTCTGAATGTCTGAAGCTAATGGTCTCTCACCGACTGGAATAAATGCAAGGTTTCCCATACTCACCGCCTTTCTACTAAATGCATCGGCCACCACATTGGCCTTCCCCGGATGATACAATATAGTGACGTCATAATCTTTCAATAACTCTAACCATCTCCTCTATCTCAAATTAAGATATTTTTGCTTGAACAAGTACCGGGGACTGCGATGATCCGTGTAAACCTCACACGGCACACCATAAAGATAGTGCCTCCATATTTTCAATACGTGAACAATGGATGCCAACTCTAAGTCATGGACATGATAGTTCTTCTCATGGACTTTCAACTGCCGAGACGCATATGCAATCACCCTGGCCTCCTGCATCAATACCGCTCCAAGCCCAATACGGGAGGCATAACAATATACCGTAAAGGATCCTGAACCTGATGGTAACACTAACACCGATGCTGAAGTCAAGGCTGCCTTGAGTTTCTGAAATCTCGCCTCACATTCATCCGACCATTTGAATGGAACACCCTTTTGGCTAAATATGATCTTAATAGTCGTTCATAATCAATTACAGAATCATCAAATAACTTCATGTTAACAATAATATCTTTTCAAACCTTCACAATACTGATAACGAGATGCGATGCATGAATAACTCATACTATTTACCCGAATTAACATGTCTCATTTAACGCCACATGGGCGGGCACCTACCTCGTAGGTTAAAGCTCAATAATTATAAAACGAATTTGGCAAATTATGCACAGATAATTTTATACAAAAATTTTCAAATAAACCTAACATGCATGACTCTCTATTAGTAATATAGTACAAATTTTAGTTTCACAAGGGAGAATTTTAAACACAAGAATTTTTCATCCCAAGGATCCCGTCCTTATATAACTTCGACCGCGGCTCGTAGCCCGATTTAAACATATCAAATCATATTAAATACGAGGATCTCGCCCTCAGTTCTGAATCACAAGTAATATGCACATCGTGCCAATCGAAACATTCCATTTTTCTTCTTTTTAAATATTTTTTGTTAAACAAAATTACAACACGTAATGATAGACATAGCTATCTACATAGAATCTCCCAATATGAGTATTCAAATAAGTAGATTTAAGGGTTATGGAGCTCACCCATGAATGGAGCATGTTAGGAGGACTTTCCTAGATACTCATAACCAAATCAAGTTAAGAAAATTGTCACTTTATAATAACTAGAGATTGTATTTGTAATGACACCATCTGGTGTAACGACCCATACCATAGAGAATATATCAACAGTCTGGGTCTCCACCTCTAGGAGTCTGACCTCTACCTTCGACATTCCAACCCCTTTCCCCTAGCTGGTCATGTAAGTTGAGTTGTAACTGCAATGGGGCACGTAGCCTGAGTGCTCTGATAAAATAATCCGGCTTCTCATACCGAGTTTATGCCAAATAACTGGAATAACCGTTGTAGTAATCTCATAGAGGTGGTGCATTAAAAGTACTCATTGGACCACCCCGAGTAATCAGATATATGGACTGGGATGGCCGATTGACCGAGCCCTTGCCATAATGATTTGTTATTGCAGATTAGAATCCACTGAATCTTTTAGAACCTCAAGACCTCTTGGTCTCCTTAGATTCCTCTTTTCCTCATGCCGGATACATTCTAACATCATGGCAATTTCTACCACTAGCCGAAATGAAGTATTAACCTGCCCTGAGTCGTACAAAATTTTATGATCATAATTGAATCCTTTAATGAGTCTGTTGACTCGCTCTCTAGCTATATGAACCAAAGTAGGAGTATGACGGGCTAACTTATCGAACCTGATGGCATATTCTGACACCATCATAGTGACCTGAAGCAACCGTTCAAACCCTATGCGCCACGCATTATGGAGATTCCGAGTAACAAACTCTTTCAAAAGCATTTATGAGAACTGAACCAAGTAGTTGATGTTGTACTGGATGGTCGTCCTCTTCGTAGGCTTGCCACAAACACCGGCGGCCAATTTCTTTTTTTACTATGTTGACTCAACACTCCTGAGCTACCCCATTTATTCATATACTCTTCGTTATTATTTGGGGTAACTCTTATCCCTATTGATGCACAATGATCACAAAAGTAGATCTCTATACAGATAAATCTTGGCACGAATCACATAGTCTAGAAGCTCGTCAACCACTATACTCCCTCTGAAGCACCCCAAAAATCCGCAACCGTGACTTCCACACTGAGTAGACCTTCTGTAATTTAAAGTTGTTTATATAACTCCTTTGGTACTGAGGTATAGGGTTATTAAGGAGGCATACATACCGCAAGTCCCAACTTTACCTCTTGCAAAATCTCAGGCCTTATACACTCCAGGCCAAAACCAATATAACACATGACCTCGCAATCTATTCCTTGACAGTGGACTTCCCCACTTGGCACGAAGTCATAGGTCATAACGTCTGATAATCCACAATTTTAAACTTCACCGCTCATATAAATCAACCCCATCACTTTCAACTATTCCCATGTCCTGCAATACTTCATAGCAACGGTCAAGAAAATCATGTGGGTCCACAAAAGATGTACCACCGAAATGGAGTGGAAATAGTTTGGTAAACTTGTCCAACCTCAATAAACGGACTAGTACATCCTGCAACACTAGGGTAGCTAGGATCCTTCTGGAACCTGAACTGGTCCAACATGTATCGACTGAGCTAGAACCTCTGCTTCTAGATCCACTTGAGGCTCTACAATAGGTGCTGATGTTCGAGCTCTGGACTGAGCTTTGCCTCTGCCTCTTCCCCTAGTCGTAGCTGTCGATGGGGCTCCATTTCTTGTCCGGTTGTAGATGCATTGAGTTTTTTCGAGATTTGCGAGATAACAAGAATAGACAAGTTCAATCATCAATCATAGAATAAATTTGCACGATAGAGTAGAGTAGAAGTGCAATTGTTCCTAACTTGATAGACTCTGAGAGATACGTACAACCGTCTCCGTACCGATCCCTTAGACTCTATTAATCTTGTTCGTGAATTGTGAGACCTAGGAAACCTAGTGCTCTGATACCAACTTTTCACGACCCAAATTCTCAATCCTCGGGATCGTAATGACGCCTAACACCATAGTTGCTAGGCAAGCCAATGTTAGAGGGCTTCAACATTTAAAATAATTAAAGTATAATACGAAGTCTGATATTATTCAATAAATGAATCCATAATAATATATGAAATAATGAACGAAACTCGAGCTAATACTAATATCTAACTATCCAGGGTCTGGAGTCACAATTCACGAACTACTAAAGAATACTACAAGTATTTGGCTGAAAGTGTAACATCCTGTACATTCAGATTAGGTGTGAATATGTTAAATGGGTATTAATTTGATATTTTGGACATATGAAGTCCTATCGGGATGATTATGGGTGAAAATAGTTGTTTCAAAATCAAGATGGAAAGTGAGGTGCATAAGATTCGATAAAATCAACTAAGTTTGCAGAAGGTCCGTCTTCCAGAAAGTTTTAGTGATATTTTGTAAGGAATTTTGGAAAATTCAAAACATAAAATTTGTAGGAATTTGAAATATCTTTTCAACGATATATTGTGGAGTCCAAATGGAGCTATGTGAAAAACATTATGCACGTTTTACAGAATAGTGCACAACCACCGCGCGCCGGACCGTGACCGCGATCATGAGGCAGTGTTCCTGCTATATACCGCGGTCAGGACTGCGGTCAGGCCTACAGGGACGCGGGGGAGGATTTGGGGATTCATTTTTTTAGCCCTATTTCATCCCCCACATCCCCAAAACATAAAATCTTGCTCTAGAAAGGGAAACTCTCAAAAACCTAACTCCTTAAGGGTTCCTCCACCATCCAAGATAAATTCTAATGGTGATTCTAAGTTAATTTTAATTTCCCAACATCTTATTAACATGGTTAAACCCTCCATATCATTAGATATTCGATGGGTTCATCATTGTTTAGAGAACGAACCCTAGAACTCGAATTCAAGGGGATTGAACTTCAAAGAGGTAATGTCTTCACTCTCTAATTGATTCTAACATTGGTTTAATAATTATAGACCCTAGTTCATGAGATATGAGTTGATGAGTTTGATAGAAAAGCATGAGCGGTTATAGGTTTGGTGTGTTGATTGTTGATTATTGGTTAATGGTGTTGTTTATCTTATGAGTGATGAAGAATAATATTGATTATAACCATTTGAGACTTTTGAATTTATCTAGGAGCAAGATAATGGGTTATTGTCTGTAGAAACACCATTAATAAGGGCTATGAATCTTTATGCCACAAAGTATTTGATAAAATGCCTAAGTGACCAAAACATGACTATTGTGGCTAATTTGGAATCCCTTTGACTTGTATTGATATAGATTAAAGTTGAAAGGGTTGGCGAATGTTGTATTACGCTCAAGAGCAGAAAGTTAAGGTATGTGAGGCTAACTCTCTATTTTTGGGAATGTTAATGATTCTCCCTACACTATGTTTCTTTTACCACGTTATTAATTGCCTCAGAAATATAGTTTAGCCTAGTTCCTTGAATAGTTGTAGAACTCCTATTCTCTAGCTTCATAACTCGTTCATGACTTTCATTCTGAACATTGTGAGCTCAGTTAGTATTCAATATAGACTTGGGTTTGATATCCCTGAGTCTCAGTACAACTTACTCAGCATTTCATAAACAGTTGAAGTTTCAGTGTTCATAATCAGTTCAAGAATACATGTCTCAGTCTAGTCTTATTCAATATTCCAGTATTATGTAACTCAGCATGATTCAACATTTCAGTATCATGTATTTGAGTATGATTCTCAATTGATTTTAAATTCCTGAATGTTGAACACCTGTATTTGGGCCTGAGGCCGTAATTTATATGCTTTATGCATACTTAGGCCTGAGGCCGTAGTTTATGGTTTATGCATGTTTGGTTCTGAGGATGTAGTTTATGCTTTATGCATTTTTGGGCCTGAGGCCGTAGTTATGTATACGTATACTTGGGCCTGAGGCCGTAACTTGTGCACATATATATTGGGCCCGAGGCCGTAGCTTATTCAGATAAATAGGTTGTTCATCATTCGGAAGATGGAGTATTCATATCCTTACTTCCTTTGTTCAGTTCATTTATCAGTTATCAGTTATCAATTTAGTTATCAGCTATCAGTTCAGTTATCATTTCAGTTTCAGTTTCAATAGTTATCATTTCAGTTATCGATTATTAATTCTCAATTATCAGCTTAGTTTCAGTTTCAGCATTTATAATTCTTTCTTTCAGTTTCTTTACATACCAGTGCAATTCAAATGTATTGATGTCCCTTTTGCCCCGGGGCCTGCATCTCACGTTACATGTAATGATTTACAGGTTGACAATTCAGAGCGCTAGGATTCTTGTACCAACTATTTGGTGATGCCCAATTCTTATGGGACATTATTATTACCTTACAGTCTTCAGTATTTCAGACAGTCAGTGTTTTCAGTATATTACTAGAGGCTTCATAGACTAGAATAACAGTTAGATAGAGTCGCAAGCTTTTCATATTAAGCTATGTTGTTTATAAATATGTTCAGAATTGTATTAGTAATTCCGCACTTTGATTTATATTATCCAGACTTTTGGTATATCAACACGTGTTAGTTTATCTTCCGTATTTAGTATGTTATGATATCACATGTTGATTCAGCCAGTCAGTTGGTTCGCTCGGTCACATGTAGTCAGGCACCGGGTGCCGTGTTACGTCCAGGTCCAGGTTTGGGGCGTGAAAAAGGTTGGTATCAGAGCACTAGGTTCAAGAGTCCTAGGGAGTCTATGAAGTCGTGTCCAGTGGAGTTTCCTTTATATGTGTGTGCCAGGCACTCATATAAATGGTTAACTACCAAGACATCCAGGATTGTCTCATTTCCTTCTACTCTAGATCGTTCTATGAAGCTTAGAGCAATAGGTAACCTTCTCTTCCTATCAAAATCCAGACGTATCGAATACCCAAGCGACGGGCAAGAAAAATCCAAGGTTCTAGAGAGGATGGTTTCCCATTAGAGTATAATTATGGAGTACAAGTTAGTAACAGATGAGACTTGAGAGGATATTGGAAGTGGGATGCAATGGATAGTAGTACAGATTAGAGAATAACCTTATCAGAAAGTAAAAAAGTAGTTATCATGTTCTATGGTTATAACTTTACCTCAATTACCAGTTATACAATCTTTCAGTTAGCAAGTTTATGGTTATTCAGGATGCCAGTTATTAGTTATTCAGTTACCAGATCTCCAATCTTCAGTGTATCAAAATTCTGGTGACTGGTGAATATACAGTAATGCCTATGAGTGCTAAAAGAATATGTAAGTAACAATGATTATAGCAAAATCTTTACATATTTTAGGTCTGGATTAAGATCATAACTCACCGGATGGCACATGAAGTGATTTATCAGATAATGATATACTCTGAAGGACATGTTTGTGTGTGGTATGGTAATCGTATGTGTTTTACCTCAGAGAACAATTTCTTTTAATTCTTGGAAATGGAGCCACCTGTGAGATGATGATAGTTCATATGTTAGACCCTAACATTGGTCACTATAGTTTTGGACAGAAAAGAGCCTAAAGGTAAAATACCTAGGTTTCAGAATCGCTTGTTATTACCAAAGATGTCATCTCGTACAACCCACGTATATGACTAAGAAGACATGATGTACAAAATGAGAACCAAGAGAAACCGATATTGAATTTTAAGGAAAGATTTTAAGTTGTTTCGATTTATTCAAATCAGAACTAGTAAGTACCACATTAGTGAACTACTGTAAGAAGCCGTTATTATTGTCAGATAAAAGATAAGACAACCCCCCCTTAGATTATGTGACTAAGTGGTTACTCCAGATGTTTATAGTCGGAAATGATTTTGAAGTGTATAGAAAATTTGGGGTTAGATATTCCAATTTCATTTAAGACAGATGAACTTTCTCTAAGTGTGATCCATGTACATAGTTCAAAAAAAGAGATAAGTATGCGACCGTAGAACATGGTCGAATTGTGAGGGAAGTTAGAAATAACTTTATGATTCACTTTAGTTATTCAAAGAAGAACATAAACACATGATGCTAGCAGGTGGTTAGTAAAAAATAGTAACTACGTTTGAGTAGATACAGTGAATTAGCACTTTCAGCAAAGCTAGTAGAGGTACAATTTGATTTACTTAGCCAGGTTAACTCTAGTGAGTGGATGACAATTTGAAATACCAAACGTGTATTATAAACAAAGAGTTTAAGTTAAGTTCGAAGTACAGTGATAATGGGGAAAAAAATCAGCTAGCAATAAGAGAGAAAACTATAAGAGAATAGCCTTTAGAAATTATCGAAATGTGATTTCTCCAAGATTGACAGTGTAAGCAGAGTTAAATAATTAAGATTGTGTATGATAGTTGTGAATACATTGGCCTTCCACTTATATAAGTAATTTAGTTTTTCCTAGTAAGAAAGATTGCTTAGAAGTAAGTTGAATGATGGGTCGTCACTATCAATAAATGCAAAAATTTATAGAAGATAAGAAAGAGTTGTTCGGATCCCAACAAAAGAGAGGGATCCGCAAGTACAAGACCTTAACCTTTGTTCCAAGGGGGAGATGATGGTACTTTTAGGTACCAAGATAGACTGTGTATTCCATACATAGATGGGCTCAGAAGAGCGGATTATATCTGAAGCCCAGAATTTCAGGTATTCTATCTACTCAGGCACCACAAAGATGTATCATGGTATTAAGGAGATTTTATTGGTGGAATGACATGAAAAAGAACGTTGCAGACTTTATGGACAAATGTCCGATTTATCAGTAAGTGAAAGTTGAGCAACAAAAAGCCTAGTGTTTTACCACAGAATACACATATTTGAGTGGAGATGGTAAATATGGAATTTATAACATGATTATATCGCTCAATTTGGAAGCATGATTTGATTGAGTGATTGCATATTGACTCACCAAGTCAGCACACTTCTTGCTAGTAAGAACTACAGATTCAGTAGAAGATTATACCAAGTTGTATATTCAGGAAATCGTCTGATTGCATGGGACTCCGTTGTCCGTCATTTCGGACTATGGTGCTCAGTTTAAGATGAACTTTTAGAAGATCTTTCAGAAATGATTAGGCACACGGTTTTCATCCTCAGAAAGATGGCCAGACAGAGCGCATTATTTAAACAGTTGGGGATATGTGCTTGATGTTAAAAGTAAGTGGGATGATCACATACCCCTCATTGACCTTGATAATAATAACACCAACCATTTTAGTACCAAGATGGTACCGTGCGAGTCTTTATATGGGCGAAGGTGTAGATCGCAATTGGTTGGTCCAAAGTTGGTGAAGAGGAGCTGTTGGGACCAAATATGGTCTATCAGATTATAGAGAAAGTTAAGTTGATTCAAGAGCGTTTGAAGACGACTCAGAGCTGCCAAAATTCCTATTCGAGCGTGCAGCATAGAGACCTAGAGTTTTAAGTTGATGATTGTGTGTTCTTGAAAGTTTCTCATACGAAAAGCGTTATGAGATTTGGGAAGAAGGGGAAGCTTAGTCCCTGCTATATTGGGCCATATATAATGTTACGAAGGATCGGTCAATTAGCTTATGAGTTAGAGCTGCCACCAGAATTTATGGCTATACAACCACTATTTAACGTATTGTGCTATAACATTCAAGTTTCTAGTACTTAGTTTCTCATGTCAGTTCAGTACTCAGATACTCATATCAGTTCAGTACTCAGATACTCATGTCAGTTCAGTACTCAGATACTCATGTCAGTTCAATACTCAGATACTCATGTCAGTACAAATACTCAGCTACTCATATCAGTCCAATACTTAGATATTCATGCCAACTTAGTACTCTGATATTGATGTTAGTTCAATTCTTGAATATTTGTGCCTGTTCAATATTCATATATCTATCTTAGTTCAATATTCATGTATCCATGACAGAGCAATATTCAGCCAATGCAGTAATCATTCAGTTCAGTATCTCAAGAGTTCAGTAATCATGTATTCATTCAGTTTAGTATACAAGTAATAATATAAGTTCATGTTTCCATCAGACCCGTTTAAGGTCCGGAGTTAGCAGCAGTTATAGTCAGGACAATCATTCGAGGACGAATGATCCCAAGGGGGAGATAATGTAACATCTCGCACATTCAGATTAGGCGTGCATATGTTAAATGGGTATTAATTTGATATTTTGAACATATGAAGTCCTATCGGGATGAGTATGGGTGAAAATAGTTGTTTCAAAATCAAGATGGAAAGTGAGGTGCATAAGATTCGACAAAATCGACTAAGTTTCCAGAAGGTCCATCTTCCAAAAGGTTTTGGTCAAAATATATAAAGAATTTGGGAAAAATCAAAACATGAAAGTTGTAGGAATTTGAAATGAGTTTCCAAAAATATAATTTGGATCACAAACGGAACTCTGTGCAAAATGTTATGCGTGTTTTATAGAATAGTACTTAATCACCGCCTACAAACCGTGACCGCGGTCATGAGGCAGTGTTCCTGCTATTTACCATTGTCGGGACCGCGGTCAGGCCTATAGGGATGCGGGGGTGGACTTGGGGAGTTATTTTTTTTAGCCCTATTTCATCCCCCACAGTCCCAAAACATAAAATCTTGCTCTAGAAAGGGAAACTCTAAAAAACCTAACTCCTTAAGGGTTCCTCCACAATCCAAGGTAAGTTCTAATGGTGATTCTAAGTTAATTTTAATTTTCCAACATCTTATTAACATGGGTAAATCCTCCATATCATTAGATATTCGATCGGTTCATCAATGTTGAGAGAACGGGCCCTAGAACTCGAATTCAAGGGGATTGAACTTCAAAGAGGTAATGTCTTCACCCTCTAATTGATTCTTACATTGGTTTAATAATTATAGACCCTAGTTCATGAGATATGAGCTGATGGGTTTGATAGAAAAGCATGAGCGGTTATAGGTTTGGTGGGTTGATTGTTGATTATTGGTTAAGGGTGTTGTTTATCTTATAGGTGATGAAGAATAATGTTGATTATAATCATTTGAGACTTTAGAATTTATCTAGGAGCAAGAGAATGAGTTATTGGGTGTAGAAATACCATTAATAAGGCTATGAAGCTTTATGCCACCAAGTGTTTGATAAAATGCCTAAGTGACCAAAACATGACTATTGTGGCTAATTTGGATTCCCTTTGACTTGTATTGATATATATTAAAGTTGAAAGGGTTGGCGAATGTTGTATTACGCTCAAGATCATGAAGTTAAGGTATGTGAGGCTAACTCTCTATGTTTGGGAATGTTAATGATTCTCCCTACGCTATGTTTCTTTTACCACGTTATTAATTGCCTCAGAAATATAGTTTAGCCTAGTTCCTTGAATAGTTGTAGAACTCCTATTCTCTAGCTTCATAACTCGTTCATGACTTTCATTCTGAACGTTGTGAGCTCAGTTAGTATTCAATATAGACTTGGGTTTGATATCCCTGAGTTTCAGTACAACTTACTCAGCATTTCATAAACAGTTGAAGTTTCAGTGTTCATAATCAGTTTAAGAATACATGTCTCAGTCTAGTCTTATTCAATATTCCAGTATTACGTAAGTCAGTGTGATTCAGCATTTTAGTATCATGTATTGCAGTATGATTCTCAGTTCCCGATTTTAAATTCCTGAATGTTGAACACCTATATTTGGGCCTGAGGCCGTAGTTTATATGCTTTATGCATACTTGGGCCTGAGGCCGTAGTTTATGCTTTATGCATGTTTGGGCCTGAGGCTGTAGTTTATGCATTTTTGGGCCTGCGGCCGTAGTTATGTATACGTATACTTGGGCCCGAGGCCGTAGCTTGTGCACGTATATATTGGGCCCGAGGCCATAGCTTATTCAGATAAATAGGTTGTTCATCATTCAGAAGGGAGTATTTATATCCTTACTTACTTTGCTCAGTTTATTTATCAGTTATTAGCTATCAATTCAGTTATCTGCTATCAGTTCAGTTATCATTTCAGTTTCAGTTTCAATAGTTATCATTTCAGTTTCAGTTTCAATAGTTATCATTTCAGTTATCGATTATTAATTCTCAGTTATCAACTTAGTTTTAGTTTAAGCATTTATAATTCTTTCTTTTAGTTGATTTACATACCATTGCAATTAAAATGTACTGACACCTTTTGCCCGGGCCCTGCATCTCACGATGCAGGTAATGATTTACAGGTTGACTATTCAGAGCGCTAGGATTCTCGTACCAGCTATTTGGTGATCCCCAGTTCTTTCGGGACATTATGATTACCTTACAGTCTTCATTATTTCAGACAATTAGTAGTTTTAGTACTTCATTAGAGGCTTCATAGACTAGACTAACAGTTAGACAGAGTCGCATGCTTTTCATATTAAGCTATGTTAACTATAAATATGTTCAGAATTGTATTAGTAATTCCGCACTTTGATTTGTATCATCCATAGTTTCAGTATATCAGCATGTGTTAGTTTATCTTCCCCATTTAGTATGTTATGATATCATATGTTGATTCAGCCAGCCAATTGGTTCGCTCGATCGGATGTAGTTAGGCACCAAGTGTCGTATTACGTCCAGGCTCAGGTTCGGGGCGTGACAGAAAGAAATATATATCTGTTTTGAATGAAATAAAATGTCACGACCCAAACCGATGGGCCCCGACGGGTGCCTGAGTCCAACCTGTCAAACACCCCTAAACATGCGTCTAAAATATGAACCTGAATAACATCTGCTGAATTACGAGAACATTATACATGAACACAAAAAGGCATACATACATATATGTACAACATACATAGGACGAGCCGACATGGCTGCTATAGATAATTATACATCTCAAAACTGGAAGCCGGCAAGGCCACATACTATCCAACTAGACATATTGTCTACAGACCTCTAATTGAAACATAACTATATAATGACAGGTCTAAGACACGTCATACCCATATATATCTATATACAAACGTATCGTACCAAAATCAAAACTAGCTCCGGATCTAGTGGAGCACTTCAACTCTTGCTGATCAGGGATCCTAAGAAGGGGGATCGTCAGTTCGCCTACCTGCACCTGCGGGCATGAAACGCAGCGTCCCCAAGCAAAAAGGGACGTCAGTACTAATAATGTACTGAGTATGTAAGGCATATAAACAAATACATAAGAGACATGGAAGGCATATAGAGTAATTGACTCAACCTGTATGTCTGGTTAACTCGGTAATAATAAATCACTTTTAGCATCATGCATATGCGTATGAATGTCATGTCGTGCATAGGTATATGTTTCATCAGCCTCTGAGGCATCCCATCATATCATATCATCCAGTGTGGGAAAAATCATCATCGTATACCAGCTGATCAGGTGGTGGTGCGTATATAACGCCATAACCTTTCCCATATCCATATACATATATATACATACATATACACGCGTATATAATGTCGTTTGAATATACATACATATATACGTGTTTATAACACCGTTTGAATCATATTTCAGCCACTGTGGGCAACATCATCATCATATACCAACTGATCAGGTGGTGGTGCGTATATAACGTCGTAACCTTTTCCCATATCCCATATACACATATTTACATATATACGCGTATATAACTCCATCTGGTCATGGGTCAATGCACATGTATAATGCATGAAAAGTACGTAATAATCTCAATATTCCTTCCGGATAAACTTTTGCAACTGCGTATTATTCTGAGACCCATGTACAGAAAATAATAATAATTCTCATGGATAATCAAGAATATAGACACCCCTACTATTTCTATGAATAGAGTAATTTATAGAAACTGTGTATTTGCTCGTTTCTTCAGTATAATTTGGACCATGCCAAAAGAAAAAAGGAATAGCCTTAACATACCTAGAGTAGGAAAAACTCCGTAATATTCCGTTGGAAACCTTCATAGATTGAACCGAGCGAAATTGCTTCTGATGATTTTTTTTTTTTGAAACGAAAATTACCTTATGCATTTAACGTTTTCTTGAATCCCTTAAGAATGAATTGCTTTTGATCTTCTAATGTATTTGAACCGAATGAATGAGATAGATAAGACTTAGATTAAAGTGTTATGTTTGTTAGATTTTTAATTTGGCTATAAGTAGCCACATGGCATAGATGACTTATGAGTCATTCTTAGACTTGTGGCATTTGTGCCACGTTTTTTTATTGAGTGAAATTTTATTAATTTTTATCCACTTATCAGTTAATTGGGGTAATGTTTCATTACTCGATAATTAATCAATTACCCGAATAATTTATAAAATGCCACAAATTACTTAAAATTCTATTTATTTTTAATATATTTTATATACATTATACCACCGTGGTCATACGGTATCTTGCATGGTACTAGTTCATAATTATCGTGTATTATCGCTCGACCCGTATTTTATCCCAAATTGGCCACTTTCAACGAAACTCATTTTCTTTAATCCATGTACCCCTTTATACTTCATAACACCTTTTTTTTTTTATAAAAAAAACGTAAATATGTTAACGTCAAAATAATCTCATTCCGAGTTCACGTCGTTTAATCGAAGACGAAAATTTTAACGTACGAAAACGCGAGATGTGACATCTTTCCCCCCTTAGAAACATTCTTCCTCGAATGTTTAACCTTTGGGGATTTATATAAACTTGGTAGAGTCGCCCTTGTACACCGCTATTACCAACTCTTCTTGTAGAAACCCAGTAATTTAATGCCATATAGGGCCAAAATTATTAATAACGACGATGGCCTCACATGACCAATAACAATAGCTAGCACAAAAGTTCGTACACGCACCTTGAGGTTATGACGTCTCAGTCGGACCCTTCTCTGGAAGAGGAAATAGGTACGGATATCTAGACTTCATGTCTTCCTCGGCCTCCCAAATCATTTTTTCCACATTGTTGTTCCTCCAAAGTACTTTCACGGAGGCTACCTCCTTATTCCGTAGCTTGAGGATTTGTCGGTCTAGGATGGCAACAGGAATTTCCTCATATGACAAGTCCTCTGTAATCTGTACATCATCCGTGGGCACCACTCGGCTAGGATCGCCAATGCACTTCTGTAACATAGATACGTGAAAAACTGGATGGATAGACTCCAACTCTGAGGGCAATTCTAACTCATAAGCTACTTCGCCAACTCTTCGAATGATCCTATAAGGCCCAATATATCGTGGGCTAAGTTTTCCTTTCTTGCCAAACCTCATCACACCCTTCATAGGTGACACCTTTAAGAATACCCAGTCATCACCCCCGAACTCTAAATCTCGTCGCCGAACATCCAAATATGACTTCTGACGACACTGAGCTGTCAATAATCGATACCGGATAAGCTTTACTTTTTCTATGGCTTGCTGAACCAGGTCTGGCCCATGTAATCCAGATTCTCCAACATCGAACCACCCTATAGGAGACCTACACTTCCGTCCGTAAAGAGCTTCATATGGAGCCATCTGAATGCTGGAATGGAAGCTATTATTATACGCGAACTCAATAAGTGGCAGATGATCATCCCAACTACCTTTGAAGTCTATCACACAAGCTCGCAGCATATCCTCCAGTGTTTGAATAGTACGCTCAGCCTGTCCGTCTGTCTGGGGATGAAATGTTGTACTAAGATTTACTTGAGTCCCTAATCCCTTTTGGAAGGACCTCTAGAAGTTAGCTGTAAATTGATCTCCTCTATCCGAGATAATTGATACAGGGACACCATGCAGTCGTACTATTTCCTTGATATAAAGTCTCGCATAAACTTCTGAGGAATATGTAGTTCTAACGGGCAGAAAATGGGCTGACTTTGTGAGCCTATCAACAATCACCCATATCGAATCGAACTTACGCTGGGTACGAGGTAAGCTTACGATGAAGTCCATATTAATTATCTCCCATTTCCAAGTCGGAATCTTCATAGCCTGCAAAAATCCATCGGGTTTTTGATGCTCAATCTTAACCTGCTGACAGTTAGGACACTAAGCAACAAATTCTGCTATATCCTTTTTCATTCCGTCCCACCAATATATTTCCCTGATTTCATGATACATCTTTGTTGCTCTTGGATGGATAGAATAAAGAGAATAGTGAGTTTCTCCCATAACCAGCTGACGCAGCCCTGCAACATTAGGCACACACAATCGCCCTTGATATTTGAGGACTCCATCTTCTGTAATTTCAAATGGTGTCTTCTCCTTCTGAAGGGTGGTGTCCCTATAACGAACTAACACAGGATCCTCGTATTGGCGTTCCTTTACTTCAGTTACTAAAGAGGATGTTGTCGTATCTTGAATAGTAATTCTAATATCACCTGAATCTAGTAACCGAACTCCAAGACTAGCTAGTTGATGAACCTCACGAGCTATTCCCCTCTTTTCTGGCTACAAATACGACAGGCTACCCATAGATCTACTGTTGAGGGCATCATCTACTACATTCGCCTTCCCCGGATGGTATAAAATTTCAACGTCATAGTGTTTAAGTAGCTCCAACCATCTCCTTTGATGTAGATTCAATTCCTTTTGCTTGAAGATGTACTGGAGGATCTTATGATCCGTATAGATATCAACATGAATGCCATACAAGTAGTGCCTCCACATCTTTAGTGCATGAATCACCACAGCTAATTCTAAATCGTGGGTCGGGTAGTTCTTCTCGTGCTTTCTTAGTTGTCTAGAAGCATAATCCACAACCTTACCATACTGAATCAGTACACAACCCAATCCAATGCCTGAAGCATCGCAATAGATAACATAACCATTGGTCCCTTCTAGGAGCGTTAGAATCGGTGTTGAAGTTAACCTTTCCTTTAATGCCTGGAAACCCCGTTCATAAGCATCAGTCCATTGAAACTTTTCCCCCTTCTGAGTCAACTTTGTTAAAGGTGCTGAAAGGGAAGAAAATCCTTTCACAAATCTCCTGTAATAACCCGCCAATCCAAGAAATCTACGAACCTTCGTCGGTGTTGTGGGCCTAGGCCAAGTCTTTACTACCTCAATCTTTTGTGTATCCACCCGGATGCCTTCACCGGCAATGATATGCCCAAGGAAAGTTACAGAGTTCAACCAGAATTCACACTTAGAAAATTTTGCATACAACTTCCATTCTTATAGAACTCTGAGCACGGTATGCAGATGACCAACATGCTCATGCTCTGAACGAGAATATACCAATATATCATCAATAAATACAATTACAAACAAATCTAAGAAAGGCCTGAACACACGGTTCATCAAATCCATGAATACTGTTGGGGCATTGGTCAGACCGAACGACATAACCCGAAACTCAAAGTGCCCATATCTAGTCCTGAATGCTGTCTTCGGAATATCTTCATCTTTAACCCTTACCTGATGGTACCCGTACCTCAAGTATATCTTTGAAAGGCACTTGGAACCTTGAAACTGATCAAATAAGTCGTCAATCCCCGGGAGAGGGTACTTATTCTTGATCGTCACCTTATTCAGTTGCCTATAATCAATACACATTCGTAAGGAACCATATTTCTTCCTTACAAACAACACAGGTGCTCCCCACGATGACGTACTAGGTCTGATAAAACCTTTTTCAAGCAAGTCCTTTAGTTGTTCTTTCAAATCTTTCATCTCTGTGGGGGCCATTCTATAGTGAGGAATAGATATTGGGTGAGTATCTGGTAGTAGGTCAATAGAAAACTCAATTTCTCGCTCTGGCGGGAGACCTGGAAGTTCATCAGGAAAGATATCTGGAAACTCATTTACCACAGGGATGGACTGAATGGTTGGTGACTCTACTTCCACATACTGAACCCGAACTAAGTGATAAATATAGCCCTTTCTGATCATCTTCCTTGCCTTGAGATAGGAAATAAATCTACCGCTCAGCGATGCCGTGTTACCTTTCCACTCCAAAACAGGCTCCCTCGAAAATTGAAATCGGACTATCTTTGATCTACAATCAACGTTGTCATGACAAGAATCCAACCAATCCATACCCATTATAACACCAAATTCTACCATATATAACTCGAATAAGTCTGCTACGGTAGGTCGACCATTAACTATTATTATACAACCCCTATATACCTGCTTAGCTATCACCGAATTCCCAACAGGTGTAGATACCTCAAAAGGTTTAACCAACTCAGGTTTTATTTCAAACTTACTAGAAACCAATGGAGTAACGTGTGATAAGGTGGAACCTGGATCAATCAGTGCATATACATCATAGGAGGAGACTGATAATATACCTATAACAACATCAGACGATGACTCTTGGTCCTGTCATCCCGCCAACGCATAAATGCGGTTCTGAGGGATGCTCGAGCTAGATGCTCCACCTGTGCCTCTAACATGACTCATTGGTGCATGGGGACCTTGCCCAGGGGGCGTACTGATGATGACAATCCAGCTACAGATCCCGCTGGCTGAGCTACGCTTGCATTACCTCTCATCGGACATTCCCTCATAATGTGGCCCGGATAACCACAAGTATAACAAACTCCTAATCCCATACGGCAATGTCCAGTATGCTTCTTACCATATTGAGTACATCGTGGCAAGGGTGGCCTAATCTGATTTGACTCACCCCTATACTGAGAGCCCGAGGCAGTAAAATTCTGACCAGGACCTGAATATGTATAACGATCAAATCTCTTACTGCCAAACTGCGGGGGCATGCTAGCCGAGGGATGGGATGGATATCTCGAATATTGCTGCCTCTGACCACCTCGAAACTCACCATAAGGACCCGAAGACCTCGCTCTCTTATTCTGGGCCCTATCATGCTCAAGGTCGGTCCTCTGTTTCTGTTTACGCTCCTCTACACCCTGAGCGTATGCCTGCATACGAGAAATATCCATGTCTGGATGAAGTGAAACCGACATACAATCGTTAAGCAAGTGAGGCCCTAATCCCATCACGAAACGATGAACCCGATCCTCCATCTTAGATACAATAGTGGGAGCATACCTAGCCAACGAATCAAACTGAAGACTGTACTCCCAAATACTCATGTTTCCATGCCGAAGGGTCAATAAACTATCAACTCTGGCTTGCCTAAGCTCTGGTGGTAGATAATGACGAAGAAAAACTTTTGTAAACTCCTGCCATACCGCTGGAGGGGCATTCTCACCTTTTGAAAATTCCCAAGACTCGTACCAATTAACTGCAACATCTCAAAGTCTATAGGAAGCTAGCTCAACTGACTCAGTCGCAGTGGCCTTCATTACCCTTAACGTCCTCTGCACTCTATCAATAAATACCTGAGGGTCCTCATTCGGGTCTGCTCCAGTGAATTTCGGAGGGTCTAAATTAATAAAGTCACGAATCCTCGCACTCACGGACCTATCTGCATGACCGATACCTGTTTCCTGATGCCGAGCCTGTGCAACTACTAATCGGGTCAATAACTGAACAACATCTCTCATCTCCTGACCCGGCGCATCCGGCTGAGGTGCTGAAAGTACAGGGGCGGCGCTGAAGCTGGTGCCCTTCAGAGCTCTTCTGGAAAAGGAGGGGTATGTGAAGTCTGAGATGGAACCTCACCATGAGATTCTTCCCCATCCATGGTAACTCGTGGCGCTCGACTAGTAGTCTCACCATCCACGGACTTTCCCTTCTGGACGGCCGTACTCTTTGGGGGTATTGTTGACAATATAACGTATCGTTAGGAACATGAATTCTTGTATTGCACGATCTGAGATAAAAAGAGAGGAAAACATCCTATATGTCCTGTAGCCTCATGTTTATAGGTGTGGTGCACGACACACCCATAAACAAGACTCTACTAGACACGGTCTGTAGACAACCCTAGGATAGAACTGCTCTGATACCACTTCTGTCACGACCCAAACTGATGGGCTGCGACGGGTGCCTGAGTCCTACCTTTCAAACACCTCTAAACATGCGTCTAAAATATGAACCTGATAACATCTGCTGAATTACGAGAACATTATACATGAAGGAAATCTGCACAAAAAGGCATACAGACATATACGTACAACATACGTAGGACGAGCCGACAACGCTGCTATAGACAATTATACATCTCAAAATTGGAAGCCGGCAAGGCCACATACTATCCAACTAGACATATTTTCTACAGACCTCTAATAGAAACATAAATGTATAAAGACAGGTCTAAGCCACGTCATACCCATATATATCTATATACAAATGTATCGTACCAAAATCAAAAGTAGCTCCGGATCAAGTGGAGCACTTCAACTCTCGCTGATCAGGGACCCTAAGAAGGGGGACCGTCAGTTTGCCTACCAGTACCTGCGGGTATGAAACGCAGCGTCTCCAGGCAAAAAGGGAAGTCAGTACGAATAATGTACTGAGTATGTAAGGCATATAAATAAATACATAAGAGACATGGAAGACATATAGAGTAATTGACTCAACCTGTATGTCTGGTTAACTCTGTAATAATAAATCACTTTTAGCATCATGCATATGTGTAGGAATGTCATGTCGTGCATAGGTATATGTTTCATCAGCCTCTGAGGGCATCCCATCATATCATATCAGCAAGTGTGGGAAAAATCATCATCGTATACCAGCTGATCAGGTGGTGGTGTGTATATAATGCCATAACCTTTCCCATATCCCATATACATATATATACATACATATATACGCGTATATAATGCCGTTTGAATATACATACATATATACGCGTATATAACACCGTTTGAATCATATTTCAGCCACTGTGGGCAACATCATCATCATATACCAGCTGATCAGGTGGTGGTGCGTATATAACGCCGTAACCTTTTCACATATCCCATATACATATATTTATATATATATACGCGAATATAACGCCATCTGGTCATGGGTCAATGCACATGTATGAAATGCATGAAAAGTACGTAATAATCTCAATATTCCTTCCGGATAAACTTTTCCAACTGCGTATTATTCTGAGACCCATGAACAGAAAACAATAATAATTCTCATGGGGAATCAAGAATATAGACACCCCTACTATTTCTATGAATAGAGTAATTTATAGAAAATGTGTATTTGCTCGTTTCTTCAGTATAATTTGAACCATGCCAAAGGAAAAAAGGGATAGCCTTAACATACCTAGAGTAGGAAAAACTCCGTAATATTTCGTTGGAAACCTTCGTAGATTGAACTTTAGAATCCAAAAATCGGACTAAGCTTCTGCGTTTTGAAATTGATGAATGAAATCTTGCTTTGATTCTTTGAAATTTGAGCGAAATTGCTTCTGATGAAGTTTTTGTTTTTTGTTTTTTTTTTTAAACGAAAATTACCTTATGCTTTTAACGTTTTTCTTGAATCCCTTAAGAATGAATTGCTTCTGATCTTCTAATTTATTTGAACCTAATGAATGAGACAGATAAGACTTAGATTAAAGTGTTATGTTAGTTAGATTTTTAATTTGGCTATAAGTAGCCACATGGCATAGATGACTTATGAGTTATTCTTAGCCTTGTGGCATTTGTGCCACGTTTTTTTATTGAGTGAAATTTTATTTATTTTTATCCACTTATCAGCTAACTGGGTAATATTTTATTACTCGGTAATTAACCAAGTACCCGAATAATTTAAAAAATACCACAAATTACTTAAAATTCTATTTATTTTAATATACTTTATATACATTATACCACCGTGGTCATACGGTATCTTGCATGGTACTAATTCATAATTATCGGATATTATCACTCGACTCGTATTTTATCCCAAATTGGCCACTTTCAACGAAACTCATTTTCTTTAATCCGTGTACCTCTTTATACTTCATAACACTTTTTTTTAAAACGTAAATATGTTAACGTCAAAATGATCTCTTCCCGAGTTCATGTCGGTTAACCGAAGACGAAACTTTTAATGTACGAAAACGCGAGATGTTACATAAAACACCAATCTAAATAATATAGAGAAGACTCCAGGAATCTGCGGACGCCAGCAGATCTACCTCGCGTCTCCGTACAAATGCTCCGCTTCTACTTGATAACTCAACTCTAGTCGGAACCTGAATTTGCACAAGAAGTGCAGAGTGCAGTATCAGTACAACCGACCTCATGTACTGGTAAGTGTCGAGCCTAACCTCGATGAAGTAGTGACGAGGCTACGACAGAGCATTTATAACATAACCTGGATACAATGTATAATAAAACAAGAAGGGAATAATAAACTAATTAAACGGTAACTTGCAACAATTAATAAAATAACTCGGTTAACTTTTCCAGATCTTAGCTATAACCAATCCTCACGAAAATTTTGAAGTTTCAACTTAAAATAACGGTAAAAGCAAAGTAGGGGAACAATAGAATAAAACAGTAAGTTTTCCAGTCTTTATCATATAATTAGTAAATTGCTCCTTGTTGCGGCGCGCAACCCGCTCCCACCTGTCCACCCTTATTGATCCTCCCTATATATATCACCCTTATTTCTCCTGTTGCGGCGTGCAACCCGATCCTACCTGTCCTCCCTTATTACTCCTTATTGCAACGTGCAATCCGCTCCCACCAGACAATCACATCTCTTTATTTAAAAAAAAAAAAGATTTCACTATTTAGGTCAAAGCCTTTCACAATATTTATGTCTCAACAATTGTAAGCAGAAAGCTGTACTATTCAGAAATTTCACCAATTATCACTACACAACGAAACCAACCGAAATGTATCATAAAATATTGACCATCAACTCACCCATTAATGTACCAAAATGAAGTTAATGAACAATTGATACTCCCAAATAAGTGAAACAATATCAAACAAACAAGTAAGCAAAACAAGTAGACATGGAGCATCAAAATCATGAAACAACTAAGCCAGGAATCAAATAAATTGGAAAACGGGGAAGGGAACATGCTAAACAGATAATTTGGTGGTGCACAGATACTCGTCACCTCACCTATACACCATACACATGAAATTTCACATAGCATTTAAGTTGGGGATTCCTATTCCCTCAAGTCATGGTTAAACCAAACACTTACCTCAATTCTGCAGGCCACTCACTGCTCAATCACAACTTTTCCTTGAGAATTTGCCTCTAACCCGCTCGAATCTAATCATAATTTGTTCAATATCATTAATTATTGCTAAAGGAATTAACTTTAATGAAAAATCATGGTTTTCCTATGTTTTTCTATCAAAAGACCAAAATCGACCACGGGCTCGCTTGGTCTAAACTCGAGGTTCGGACCAAAACTCGTTTACCCATTCTCCCCCGAGCCCGAATATACAATTGGTTTCGGAATCCGACCTCAATTCGAGGTCTAAATTCTCAAATTTCGAAATTCCTAAGTTCTACCCAAAAATTCCATTTTTTACCATGAAAACTCTAGATTCCAGGTTGAAATCTTGTTAAAAGTAGTAAGAGATTGAAAGAAATTAGTTAGAAATCACTTACCTATGATTTGGAGAAGTTTGAGTCTTTGAAAAATCGCATATGGAGGTTTAGAGTTTGATAGAATTGAAAAATGGGTGAAAATCACGTCTAAAATCCTACTTAACATGCTGCAGTTATTGCGATCATTGCGAACCCTTTAAAATTCCTGCTACCTTCGCATTTGCGACCTAAATGTCCCATTTGCAACTTCTGGCCTTGCTGGGCAGTCTTCGCATTTGCGAAGTAAATCTCGCATTTGCGAGGATGGCCTTCAGAGGCCTGATTCGCATTTCTGATCAAAATCCTCGCATTTACCACGCCTGCCAACTTCGCAATTGCGAAGCCTGATCTTGCAATTGCGAGATCAAAGGCGTGGTGACAGACACCAGATGCACCAACTGAGTTTTTTTAAGTCTAAACACTCCGTAGCCTATCCGAAACTCACCCAACCCTCGGGGCTCCAAACCAAACATGCACGCAAGTCTACAAATATCATACGGACTTGCTCGTGCGATCAAATTACAAAGTAACAGTTAAAACTACGAATTCAACCTCAAAACTCATGATTTTCTCAAGAACACTTCAATTTCACTATTTTCTCAACCGGATGTCCGAATTACGTCGAATCAATTCCGATTCTCACCAAATTTCACAAATAGGACTTAAATATCATAACAAACCTGTACCGGGCTACGAAACCAAAATACGGGCACGATACCAATAATTTCAAACATTAATTTATTTCTTTATTTCCTTAAAAATCCAGCGTAATAATTTTCTTCAAAAATTGATTTCTAAAGCTAGGGACCTCGAAATTCAATTTAGGGCATACACCCAAGTCCTATATTTATTGCGGAGCTCCCGAGATTGTCGGAACACAGATCCGGGTCCGTTTACTCAAAATATTGACCCGAGTCAACTAAAACTAAATTTTAAATTCCAAAATTATTATTTCTCATATTTTGACATAAAAACTTTCCGATTTCGCGCCCGGATTATGCGTGCAAATCGAGGTAATTAAAATTAGTATTTTTAAGGCAAATAAGCCTAGCATAGTGTCTTAATTCATAAGATGACCCTTTGGGTCATCACAATTTTCCATTGTTCCAATTTCTCAACGAGATAAATTGAAACCTAGAGCTAATCCTTGTGTATTCCTTGTTTATCCCTTTGCAAAGAAGGGCTATAAGTTTTATAATTTGCAATCCAAACGGTGTTTCATATCCATAGATGTGCTTTTCCATGAGCAGCATTTTCCTTTTTCCTCAGATTTCTCTTTTCCTGTTGTTTCTGAGTCCCCTTTGTCACCTGTTCTTTTACCTTCTTTTCCCCATGATTGTCCTAAGCCTTATCCTTCCCCTGATTTTTCTCCCTTACCCATTTCACCTCCCGGTCCTACTTCTGCACCTGTTCCCTCATCTCCTACTCCTCCCAGCACCTCTTTTCCTCCTGCCATAGATGATGTAGTTTCTCCTTCAGTTGTAGTCCCTCATTCTGCCCCTGATTCTTCTTCTTTCAATCCTGATGCTGCCATTCCTGCACCATCCTCTATTCCCCTTAGAAAATCTAATAGACCTCATTATCATCCTTCTTACTTAAAGGATTACATCTACAGGTTGTCCACTTACCTTTCTTGTTCCTCTTCTAAGCCATTAGAATTTGAACCATATCTATATTCCCATGCAGCTCCTATCCCAGCTTGGCAAGATGCTACGAGGAAAGAGTTTGAGGCTTTGGAAGCAAATCACACTTGGGATATTGTTGAGCTTCCTAAGGGTAAGAAGCCTATTAGTTGAAAAATGAGTCTATAAGATCAAATACAAAGCTAATGGTGGGGTTGAAAGGTACAAGGTTAGGCTTGTTATTAGGGGGGACACAAAGGTTGAGGGAGTGGATTTAAATGAGACTTTCTCACTTGTTGTGAATATGTTTACTGTTAAGTGCTTAATTGTTGTTGGTGTTAAAAAAGAATTGGTCTTTTATTTCAACTTGATGTCAATAATGCATTTCTTCATGGTGACTTAGATGAGGAGGTTTATATGAGATTACTTCCTGGCCTCTCTGTTTCTTCTCCTTCTTCTGTCCCATTGGCCTGTAAGCTGAAAAAATCACTTTATGGGTTGCGCCAAGCCTCTAGAAAATGGTTTTCCAAGTTATCTGAGGCTGTTTATTCTAGAGGCCATTATTCTCTCAATGACTACTCTTTTTTCATCAACGGGTCTCCAGTTCATTTGGTAATATTATCAGTCTATGTTGTTGATATCATCCTCACGGGTGATGATTTGGTTGAAATTTCAAATTTAAAGCAGTTTCTTGATGATGAGTTTAAAATTAAAGACTTGGGTTTTCTACACTATTTCCTAGGCATTGATGTTACTGTTTTCCCTGATGGAGTTCTTTTAAATCAAAAGAATTTTTTTTTCCTGATATGCTGAAAGAGTTTGATTGTTTGGGGGTCACTTCTGTTGTTAGTCCCCTATAACTAACCCCAAAGCTCAAGGTTGTTGAATGTGAGGTGTTACCTTCTCCTGAGAAGTACAAGAGACTTATTGGCAAGTTTCTCTTCTTAACTCACAGTCGACTTGACATTTGTTTCGGGGTTTAATATTTGAGCCAATTCTTGCACACTCCCAGGATACCTCACATGGTTGCCGCTCTCCATCTGCTCCGGTATCTTAAAGGCACACATGATTTTGGTTTATTTTACTCTAACAATATTATTTCTCTGTGAAGGCTTACACTGATAATGATTGGGCTGCTTTCCCCGACATTCGCAACTATGTCTCGGGCTATTGTATATTCTTAGGAGACAGTCTTGTTGCTGGAAATCCAAAAAGCAGCTTGTGATTTCTCTCTCATCCGCTGGAGCTGAGTATCAAGCTGTCTGGCATGTGGTCGCTGAATTAGTTTGGTTGTCTCGCTTGTTACATGATCTCACAGTCCCTGTTTCTTTTCCTATTTGTGTGCTCTGTGATAACATGGCAACTCTTCATATTGCGAAGAACTCGATGTTCCATGAGCGTACAAAGCATATCGAAGTGGATTGTCACTTCATCAGAAATAAATTGGCTGAGGGGTTCCTCCAGTTACCCTATGTTCCCACCTCCAACCAACTTGCCGATGTCTTCACTAAATCATTTCCTGGGGTCCTCCATCATACCTTTCTAGGCAAGTTGAAGGTGAATTCCCTTGTGTTGGGCCTCTAAAGACAAACACTTAAGTTGGCCCATTTCTTTATTTATTCTATAAATAGATAGTTTTGTATAGATATCCATTCTTTGTATTGTATTGGAGTTAGCCAGATTTAATAGTTTAGTCTCAATACATTGTATTAGTTTTGTAAACATTGTGGACCAGGTTTGGCGAAGTATAAATAGTCTGAGGCCCAACTGTATTGAGTTGGCCGGCCATTTTCTCTCATTTCATGCCTCGTTTTTATTTTTTCTCTCTGATAAGAAGCATCTAGAATCCCTAATCTCCATTGAAAAATTCTTTGATTGAGCTAATATCTTCTGTGTTATCAGCTATGTTGGGTCAAGTTACATTGACTATAAAAATTCTTCCGTTAAACTAAATTATTGAGCAAACTAATAATTAGGAGTTAATATATAATTTTAAAATTTGTCATTTTGTACTTTTTATACGGATACCTCTTTTTAATATCATTGTGGTCGAAGACTAAATTAACCTCTCCCAATTATAGTACTCCCCAAAGATGGAGTAAATCACTTTTATTATAGGATTTTTTACATACTTATACACTATTAGAAACTTTATTATTCTTCCTATTCAAGTTTCAATTTAATTACATCCTATATACAAATTTACCAATTATATACACTTTAAGAATTAAATGAGTATCCATTTATATTAAGAATCAATTATTTCTCATCCTTATTCTCTCTCTCTCATGCGCTCTCTCTCCGTTTCTCTCTCTCTCTCTCTCATGCACCCTCTCTGTCTCTCTCTACGTCTATTTCTATCTCTCAATCCCTAATTCCAGTAATGTAGAGCAAAGGAAAAGAGAACAACAATTCCACCATTGACAGTCATTAAAAAGCTTTGAAGCTTTGAATTCGAATTTGAGCTTTTATCATTATTTGTTTGGATTGGGTGTTGTTGCAAATAATTGAGAATATAGTTTGGAGTTTATATCTCAATTTTGAGAGTATTTTGATGAAGATTAGACTTGATTTTGGCTAAATTTCAGATTGAAACTCGAAGAAGAAGAAGAAGAAGAAGAAGAAGAAGAAGAAGAAGACGACATGACATATATTATGTTTACGAAATTGTAGTAAACTGTATTCTGTTGTTTATATATATTTTTTAATTTAACTATTTATGAAGTTGAACAATATAGTATAAAAATTGTATTTAAGTTGGATGATATTGTAGTTGTATTTAATTGAGTAAAAATAGTGTATGAAAATTGTAGGTAAGTTGTAGATAAGTTGTATAATATATAATTAATTGTATGAAATTTATATTTACTATGTATAAATCAGATACAAAATATACAAAAGACATTGTATAAAATTTGTATAAAAATTGTATTTACGTGGTGTGATATTGTAGTTGTATATAATTGAGTAGAAATAATGTAAGAAAATTGTAGATAAGTTGTAGATAAATTATAGATAAGTTGTATAATATATAATTAATTGTATGAAATTTATTTTTACTATATATAAATCATTTGTAAACAACTTGTAAAGATCATTTAATTTTAATTTTCAGATTTCTTACGTGCAAAATGACAAAACTTTTAACATAAAACTAAAGAAAATTTGTACCCTATCTATTCTAAGTGGCACATGCAAGTAACGACTCTACCTTTTTCCTGTATTGGAGTTTGAAGTTATAATTGAACAGTTGAAATCATTTGTTTAGAAACGAATTAGCCAGTATCAACTTTACTATGCCTCTGCAAGTGCTAAGCTTTGAAGCTGGCAAACAAAGAATTATAAGAAATGAGAACAATGTAAGAAAGATTGTGGCAAATAGTGTCAACTTAAGGTAATAATATACCTTCTCTGCCAAACAATGACAAGACTGGAGTGTTATTTAATTTAGCTAATTTTCAGCGTCGGTATAAACATTACTTCGTTAATTCTTTTTGTTGTGTACCTCTGCAAGTATTTTTGTGAAGATTCAGCAGCTTTTATATAGTAGATTTACATCTGTTTTGTTTTAGAAACAGAGAATTTTTTTTTTGTTTTGGACAAAAAGGAATATGAATTGGTGTAAATGAACACTATGGGTGAAGTTAGCAGATTTAGTTGGGAAATTGTTTACTCGAGATATAGGGAGAAAGAGAGAATCCGTAGAGAAGAGGGGAGAGAGGAGAGAAAAAAGGAAAAAAAGTGTAACTAAATCCTTGATTGAAGGCACAAATAATGGATTGAGAGCCTTTTAAGGTGGATTGTATATATTTTGTAACTAAAATATATTTAGGTCAGGTAAATACTAATACATAAACATTTTTCGTAATAATATTTCAAATAGTATACAGGAACGAAAAAATTCCACGTGTGTATTTTTATATTCATATACCATATAGGAAACTATATTACCCTCAATGTTTAAGGTTTGATATAATTACATTTAGTAT